>JADRCD010228751.1:72691-83154 GCA_019843815.1 Montemys delectorum
TTTTTTTTTTTTTTTTTTTTTTTTTTTTTTTTTTTTTTTTGCATAGAAAATCAGGCACAGCCAGTTCACCTTCAGCATGGGACTTCAAAGTCATTTCCTACTATCGTCCTTCAATTCTTGTAGGGCTTGAGCACAAGGAGTGTGCATCCAGGAGAGAAAGGGATGACCGACCACTCCCCTTTTCCACGACAGATCAGGTTTCACAGAGCCAAGGGTTGACAAGGCAGAGTGTGACCTTTGAGCCCTGAGTCAGATTGATTCAGATTTTAATAACTGAAAGTGGCTACGCCACAGTTTCAGATCTGAAGGAACAAAAGGACGACGAGTCAACAGAACACAGTTCAAAGCGAAGCCTGAATAAAAAATAAAACGTTTTCATGTTCGCACCCCACGGAGTGCAGGACCACTTCACTGAGCACAGAGGTACAAGGATGAGCAGCTGCATAATGCAGGGTCCTACGTTGCCAGGAACAGGGAGCAGGTGCGATGTAGTCCCGCTGGGCACGGGTGAGGAAAGGGGAAGAGGGAGAAGGAGAAGCAGAGTTTGAAGGAGAGAGAGGAAATGGGAAAGCACTTTGAATGCAACAGACAGCCTCTAAAGCAAAAAGAAGTACCGTGACATGACATTTTCAAGAAGCCAGTTCTGACAGTGGCCAAGGGAGTCGCCAGGGAAGAAGCACAAGCTGAAGAAACACAAGACAAGGAGGCTGCATCCTACTGAAGTGGAGGCCATCTTTACTTCCCCTGCTGCAGGTAACTGAGGGTTTCTAGGTAAAAGTGGAACCAGGAGGATGAAGAACAGTGCTGCCTTAGAAGGGTGACTATGCAGGGTGGGTCTGAATGTTCTGGCAGCATGTGTATAGTAGAGGATTGCAAATTCGATCATCAATAGGAGGAAAGGACCTCGGCCTTGTGAAGGTTCTGTGCCCCAGTGTAGGGGAATGCCAGGGCCAATACATGGGAGAGGGTGGGGTGGCAGGCATGGGGATGGGGGAGGCAAAAGGGGTTTGTTCTTGTTGTTTTTGTATGTTTGTTTGTTTTTTGGAGGGGAACCTGGGAAAGGGAAAATTTACATGTAAATAAAGAAAATATCTAATAAAAAAAAAAGAAGGGTGAAGAATTGAAGGCAAGCAAGGCTTAAAATTACATTTTAAAATGTTTGGCTTATATTTCAATTAATCAGATTAGTAAAGCGATGCTTAGAATTCCTCCTGCTTGAAAGGAAAAATTCTCCTTGAAATTCAAATAGGGTAAGATTCAGAGGAGTAAAGGACTATGCAGTTTAAACTGGAGAGACACTAGACCTGGGAAAGTTGACAGACCAAGCAGCTTTAAAGTTCACACATTCCTCTTCACTGAACAGAACTGACAAAGTTTGGAAATTTGATTGTTAATTGGTAATAAGGAAGACAAGGACTCTGGGAGACATTTACTGCTCTTTCTAGAATCTGTGATTATTGACAAAGGCTTGAAAATAAGAATTTTGATACCTGTCTGAATGCCATTTCTTTTTCTAAAGATAGAATGTTTTTATTATTTTGGGGATTTCATAGTTGTATGTATAAAAGTAATATAATTTTTAAAGAAAAGAATGATGAGTAATAGATGAGGGAAAGTATATAGCTCTGGAGGAGAACATTTTCTAAGCCTTGTGAGTCTCTAGGTTCTATCCCCAGCGTGCCAATCCATCACACAGAAACAAAAAAGCAAAGCTGTATTAGGTAGATTGGCAGGACTTCCAATGAAAGAAGTATCAGCATCAGAAGAAAGAGGGAACACATAGGGCTCAGGTGCTGAGGCTGAACTGATGGGCAGTGGTACCACTCACAGGAGCAAAGCAGAACAGAAATTCTGACATGACAGGAAAAAGTCCGTTAGCTTGTAAGCATTTGGAAACAAGGTGCTTGTGTGCCATTAACAAACGAGACATGAGCATGTTTCTCCTCTCTTGTCCAATTCTTTCAGAGGCAGAAGCTGAGGTTGTCTGTGTTTTCCTGCAGAAGGAGGAACTAAGCCTCAGCTTTAGCACTCCCAGTGACCACAAGAAATAAACACCAGACGAATTCTTCTCTTTGAGTGAGCTAACTCCCTAAGGGTTAGCAATGTCTCCACGTGGTAGAGAGTAAAGGCTCAGCATAAGTAAATGCTAAACCAATAGCTAAGGACTTGGAGTTTCGACTCTGTGACGTTTGTGACGAGCAGTAATGAAAATGTCAGATGCCACATGGCTGAGGAACGTGGTGCACATGAAATACATGTTATTTAACAATCTGCCACTGAGTGAACAAAAAACAGCTGAAATCAGGCTAGAGGCAGCCAAGAGCGCACCGCTAAGTCATTACTAAGCAAAACCAGGATTGGCTGTGTGACAGCCGGGCTGTGATTCTTATTCTTCGAGAAACCCAGATCAAGAGGGGATGGATGGATCATGCTGGAAAAAGAATAATGGAGGGAAGGACATCCTCCTCCTTAGCCAGGTATGGGTTGCTTGGCAAGGAGAGATAAGAAAAAGAAGTCACTCCTTTCTAAAAAGTGCTTGATTCTGGCCTTTCCCTGATGGTAATTTTATTTACTTATGCCACCTTTTTATGTCCTCCATCAACTGGGACAACAGCTAATGAAATAGAGGTCTTACAGACATGCTCCTATTAAAGAAGAGGAGGAGGAGGGGGGAGGGAAAGAGGGGGAGGGGGAGGAACAGGAGGGAAGAGGAGGGGGAGGGAGGAGGAGGAGGAGAAGGAGGAAGAGGAAGAGGAGGAGGAAGAGGAGGAGGAAGAGGAAGAGGAGGAAGAGGAGGAGGAGGATGAGGAGGAGGAGGAGAAGGAGGAGAAGAAGGCTGCCTATCTACCAGTGGCTCACTCTGGAGACTTGGAGAGTGTTAACACCAAGAGCAAAGGGGCTCAGTATCCATTACAGAAGGGAGGAAGACTCAAGCAATCAGATGGATTAAAGCTAGAAATCACAAGTGGACACCAAGGTAGAACATGGGCTCATCCAATAGAAATCATTTCCCAATAGCTCTTCCTCTGGTACAGTCTAATGAGTTTTCTGGTTTTTCTCACTGAGCCTCCTTTCACTTATTGGCAAAGTGGGGATAATAACACTCTCTTGTAGCAGTAGTTTGGAGAGTGTTTCCTAGAGACACGTATTTTTAAGGCCTGTGCTGCTGTTGGAGGCAGTAGAGCCTAGTGGAAATAAGTTAGGTCATTAGCATGTGCCCTGGAAAAAGGTATTGGATGGTCAGCACTTTCCCAGCTCTCTTGGCTTTCTGGCTACCACGGGATGAGCATGCATCTCTGACCCCTACTGCTGCTACAGAAAGCAACGGAGCCAAGTAGTGCTGGACCAAAAAACATCTCTGAAACTATGAGCCATGATTCGTTTCCTCCATTTAAATTGATCATCCCAGGTATTTTGTCACAGTGATGGAATCTAAACACAAATGCCAACACTCAAATTCACTTTAAAATGTAATCCTTACAGAGAGGTTATGAGAGGGGCAACTGGTCTGACTGTGGTGTGTGTGGATGGAACTTAGAGAAGTGATTAAGATTAAAGGAAACCAAATTGGCTGGCCTCAAATACAATGTTAATGTACCTTTACAAGACGGAGACTGAGTTAGTGTGCTCAGTCACTCTTGTCTGCACGGTGTTCTATGCATAAGGAAAAAGGGTTTCACCAGATGCATCTGTGCAGTGTGCCTAAATAAATATTTATTCTTTGCAAATTCCTCTCTGTGATCTTCACTTATGACAACCAAACATGTACTAAGATAGGGATTTTCCCAGAACTGTGTGCAAATAAATTTTTTATCTGAGGACTAATTGAATAAATTGAACCTAATGTAGAAAAGATGCCTATGTTTAAACAGTTACAAAATGTTAAACTCATGCATCATGAGTGGTAGGTTTGGGGAGCAATTTGAACTGTCCTTGTTACACCCTGCTCGTGCAGCTGGCTCTTTAAGCTGAACAAGTGCATTGAACCATGCCTCATTTTTCTTTTCTTTACCTAAGAATGGTATCTGAGAAGAATACCTTATTTTGAAGTCTACTTAGGATTAAATTAAGAAATATGAATTATCTCCTGCTGGGCATACAAAGTATGTTCATAAAACATCAATTTAACAGATGTAAACCCTGCCATCCCCACAATAGAAAGTGAAGTCAATTAAGCTTCTGCAACATGAGACTATTTGCTTGTCTATGCACAATAATATATTTCCCTTATGGCAGTGGTATTTGTGTTAACACTTATAGAACCTACTACATATAATTATCTCTATAGATTTATAAAAATGTCACAAAGACAATTAAAAGACAAACTCTGTAATATTAGATGATCTAAAGGGACAGCTCAGAAAGGTACATAACTTTCTTTTGGTGACCACTGGAAACCTTTTGGCCCAATTAAAATTACTTGCAATATTTTTCTAGAACATTCTTACACTTAAGAATAATTCTAAAGAAAAATATTCTTGTAAGGTGAGCCTCATTAGTTTTGCCCTGCTGGTTAGTACAAGGGCTACAAGAGCCCTTCCAGAATTCATTTTAAAAACTTGGAGCTCTCGATTCAAACAGTCAAAGAAATAACCTACTGGAAGGATTTCTTGAAGACTCTCAGTTTAGACTTCTAAACATTTGCAGTGTATACTATTCTAATGCTAAGGAAATAAACCCAGGCCTGATTCTCTTCACTGGATGATTCCTGGAGTGCCTGTAAGTGGAGGCACTTACACTTAAAATAATCCTTCTTTTCTTCAGGTCATGGTCTTTCCAGAACATGATCATCTTTGTCATCTGTAATACTTGGGCACTGCAAGCCAAGCCAGGTCAGTTTTCCTGAGGAGCCCTCAGGAGAAAGGCAATTTTCTTATCTTATAATTAGATGCATTCTTGCACTTAATATTTCCTCCTGACAAGTACTTATGTAGTTTCATACCTGAGTTTTTAAGATGATATCCTTATACAAAAGGGTAGAGAATCTTACTGTACATCTGCAAATATAAACAACAATATTTACCATAGACAAGGAGTAAAATGACCAAATATTCCTGACTTGGGTTGAAGGGTAAGAGGGTGGGAGAAAGCTTGGTGGGAATCAGATAACATTTTAAAATATTTCACTTTTCTTTACAATTCTAATATCTATCTATTAAATTGTTATGTATTATAAATAGCTTAATTATTTCAGTGGGTGTTTGCTCACATATTTATGAGATAGAATTAGTATAAAAAGACCATCAGTAATATTCCCTAGAAATATGCAGAGAGCTTCCATCAACAGCTTGTTCAATCCTGTAGCTAAAGAGCATTCTATTGGATCCTGGGTTAAGCAGTAGATTCAGTGGCTGCTGCTTGGCTAAAAAAAGCTTGGAAATCCTGTCTGGGCCCATTGGTAAATAATGTCATCTGTCCCCAAGAGGCCTTTCTTAGAAAAGTCAATAGTTGGAAGTACTTGAGACTCCCTTACTCTTGACACAAGCTCTGCTCACTCAGACGCAGTAAAATGAAAACCATCTGTAAATGACAGAAACCTTTAGTAGCTGTGGTTACATATTACTGATAATTTTCAAATATGTAAGAGCTGATGAGTGTTCAGCATGAGGCAACTAGCAAAGATAATGATCATCTATTTTCAAATGTTACATCTGATTTACAAATGCATAAATATAATGCTTAGAGATGAACAAACTCTTGAAATATAACACATTATTCTGAAACTTTGTATATACAATAATATATCAGAAATACACCAAGAATAACAAGGATGCACTTTGTTGAAAGTGGATATAGATGCCTCTATTTTTGTGAAACTTTGAATAAAATGAATGAACATCTCCATTTTAGAGCCACTGTCAAGACAAGGCTCCATTCAAATTTGGATTTTTTTTTTACACTAGCCAAACTCCACTGATAACACCATAATTGGTGCTATTAGCAGGCAAGTTGCCATTGGGCTTCTAATTAACAGGAACACATTACGAACAGTAACGGCATTTACACAGTTTCACTGGAAGTTTTCTATGAAGACAAGTAGAAATATAAATATGTTTGCATAAATATGTATGAAATATTTATGTTATCAATGTTTGCATAATAAGATATAGTCCTTAGAAATATTCTTCTGACAACTCATTAAACAAACTTCATATTCTGTCCTCATTTAATAAGGATGGGTCATTGTCATTTTACGGAGATTGTGAAATCTTAGTTTTACACATAAAAGACATGGTAGAGCGTTGCATTCTTACACATACTTATTCTTAGATTGACTTTTTTTTAATAAAAAAGGTAAAAAATAATTGTCAGAGGAAATTTAAACATGCGCTTAAGATAAGTCCTCATATAGGTACCTGAGAAATAATACTTCATTATTCATTTAATCAAAGTCAAGCCGAGTGTTTTAAAGTAAACATGAAAGCACTAGGAATCAAAAGAAACTTGGTCTTTCATGAAAGAAGATGCTTTCTTCTTTGTTAGTTTTTTTTCCCCTTACCTTTAAATCATCTTGTTAGAAGACCACTACTTTTCAAGAATAATTTTCTAAAATTTAAAATCATGACTTTCATGTAGGCATGAAATGAGCAGGTGCTGAAGATCGTATTTAACTCATTAATTAATGAGAAAACCAGGAAAGGTGTTACAACCAATTCAAAGAAAAATTCAAAGACTGGACAAGTATATGAGCCCATCAGAGATGTTAAAATCAATTTAATAGTGGCAGCAGCATCACCTTCCTCAGCGGGGATGGGAATTCAACTGAACATCCACCAGAAAGTACTCCTTTGCAAGTCCACAGACAAGAGCTCATTACATTACTATTAACTCTCAACCTTTTTTTCTCAGTCATGTTGTAGGAAAGTAAGGAAAGGTTCACATTCTACAACTGAAGAGTGCCACATCCAGTCTGGTCATGGAAGGGATGGAATGACATGGCTCCCACCCCTGGAAAGGAGCCAGCAGGGCATGGGGCTCCATAAGTGTTGATGGTTGCTGTGGGCATAAGGCTTGTTAGGATAATGATGTACATATTTTCATGTTCCTAGTCTGAGGAATGTCCTCATTGCCAAAGTTAATGACCCCATGATAATCAGAGAAACAGCAGGAGTCCCAGAGGCAAAGGTGTGACTAAGATCTCAGTGAATGGGAGAATGCCTTGACCTTCAGGACACCCCTTAAGGCTGTGAGAAAGAACCCTGAAAACAGGGATTCACAATTATATAATTTCTCAACTATGCAAAATATAAGGATGCAACATGAGTTGTATAAGGCGCTTCACAAACCTAAATGAACAGAGGTAGCTTGTCAGAAAGATAACAAGGAAGGAGATAAGGAGACTTTGGGAATAGAGATCTCAGGGAAAGATCCCACTCAGCTAAGTTTTTGGTTTGTTTGTTTGTTTATGCTTAAACAGGCAGACAAATTCATGAGTTCAAGGTCAACCTGGGACAGAGGGAGTTTAGATCCAGGTCCAGGCATGGTAAGAATCAAGGGGCTGGGAACAAGGGATGGTGATTCATGGGATAATAAAAAAAGAAATCTGGAATAATGGCTGAATGAATATGTAAATAAAAGACTGGGCTTTTGATCTATAAGAGATGAGCTATCCAGAGAGATTTTAGAATAGCAAGAGAAAATTGTCCTGAGCAGAACATAAAGAGAGCAGTCTACAAAGATGTCTCAAGCAGAACAGCTTGGAAAGCACCATTTGACTTCAAGGAGTTTGTTTCACTGCTCCCAGACACCCCTTCCTCAAAACCTCTCTCCAAGCCAAGGACAACACTAGACAAAAGAGGCAAGCAAAATGTGTTCAACATGATATATAACTGTCCCACTGAAGATGGCTACTAACCTTTTGCTCCATTTAAATGTCTTCTGTAATTTCTACTCAAATCCTGACAAAGGGAGCTTTAAGGACCCTACTCTGTCAGCCTTCAGAGACTGTCAGTATTTACAGCTGACCACTAATGGAGAATTTTTTTTCACTCCTACACATAGTAGGGAAGACTTTCTTTCCTTGGTGAGCTATTACTCCCGTAGGGATCTGCACACAAAAGGAGACAACCCTGGAGTTAGAAATCTTAGGAAAAAAGTCAGGAAACGTAGATGCAAGCATCACCAACAGAATACAAGAGATAGAAGAGAGAATCTCAGGGGCAGAAGATAACATAGACAACATTGACAGAACAGTCAAAGAAAATGCAAAATGCAGAAAGACCCTAACCCAAAACATCCAGGAAATCCAGGACACAATGAGAAGATCAAACCTAAGGATAATAGGTATAGAAGAGAGTGAAGACCTCCAACTTACCAGGCCAGTAAATATCTTCAACAAAATTATAGAAGAAAACTTCCCTAACCTAAAGAAAGAGATGCCCATGAACACACAAGAAGCCTATAGAACTCCAAATAGACTGGACCAGAAAAGAAATTCCTCCCACCACATAATAGTCAAAACATCAAATGCATAAAACAAAGAAAAAATACTAAAAGCAGTAAGGAAAAAAGGTCAAGTAACATATAAGGGCAGGCCTGTCAGAATTACACCAGACTTCTCACCAGAGACTATGAAAGCTAGAAGATCCTGGGCAGATGTCATACAGACCCTAAGAGAACACAAATGCCAGCCTAGACTACTTTACTCAGCAAAACTCTCAATCACCATATATGGAGAAACCAAAGTATTCCATGACAAAACCAAATTCACACAATATGTTTCCACAAATCCAGCCCTTCGAAGGGTAATAAATGGAAAACTCCAACACAAGGAGGGGAACTACATCCCTGAAAAAGCAAAAATGTAATCTTTCAACAAAACTAAAAGAAGATAGACACATGAACGGAATGCCAGCTCTAACTACAAAACTAACAGGAAGCAACAATTACTTTTCCTTAATATCTATTAACATCAATGGACTCAATTCACCAATAAAAAGACATAGACTATCAGATTGGGTACATAAACAGGGTCCAACATTTTGCTGCATACAGGAAACCACCTCAGTGACAAAGACAGACACTACCTCAGAATAAAAGGGTGGAAAACAATTCTCCGATCCAATGGTCCCAAGAAAAAAGCTGGAGTAGCCATTCTAATATCGAATAAAATCAACTTTCACCCTAATGTGATTAAGAAATAAGGAGGGACACTTCATATTCATCAAAGGTATGATCCACCATGATGAACTCTCAATTCTGAACCTCTATGTTCCAAATGCAAGGGCATCTACATTCATAAAAGAAACTTTACTAAAGCTCAAAGCACACATTACACCACACACAATAGTAGTAGGAGATTTCAACACCCCACTCTCTGTAATGGACAGATCATGGAAGCAGAAACTAAACAAGGACACAGTGAGACTAACAGAAGTCATGAAACAGATGGATTTAACAGATATCTATAGAACATTTTATCCTAAAACAAAAGGATATGCTTTCTTCTCAGCACCTCATGGTACCTTCTCCAAAATTGACCATATAATTGGTCACAAATCAGGTCTCCACACATACAAGAAGATTGAAATAATTCCTTGTATCCTATCAGATCACCATGGACTAAGGCTGCTCCTCAATAACAACATAAACAATAGAATGCCCACATACACGTGGAAGCTTAACAACTCTCTACTCAATTATAACTTGGTAAAGGAAGAAATAAAGAAAGAAATTAAAGACTTTCTAGAGTTTAATGAAAATGAAGCCACAACTTACCCAAACCTATGGGACACAATGAAAGCAATCCTAAGAGGAAAACTCATAGCTTTATGTGCCTCCAAAAAGAAACTGGAGAGAGCATACACCAGCAATTTGATAGCACAACTGAAAGTGCTAGAACAAAAAGAAGCAAACTTACCCAAGAGGAGTCAAAGGCAGGAAATAATCAGACTCAGGGCTAAAATCAATCAAATAGAAACAAAAAGAACTATACAAAGAATCAACCAAACCAGGAGCTGGCTCTTTGAGAAAGTCAACAAAATAGATAAGCCCTTAGCCTGACTAACTAAAGGTCACAGAGATAGTTCACTAATTAACAAGATCAGAAATGAAAAGGGAAGCATAACAACAGATGCTGAGTAAATCCAAAATATCATGAGATCCTACTACAAAAGCCTATACTCAACAAAACTGGAAAACCTGGATGAAATGGACAATTTTCTAGACAGATAGAAGGTACCAAAGTTAAATCAAGATCAGGTGAATGATCTAAACAGTCCTATATCTGTTAATGAAATAGAAACAGTCATTAATAGTCTCTCAACCAAAAAAAGCCCACGACCAGATAGTTTTAGTGCAGAGTTTTATCAAACCTTCAAAGAAGACCTAATACCAATACTCCTCAAATTATTCAACAAAATAGAAACTGAAGGTACTCTCCCCAATTCGTTCTAAGAAGCCACAATTACTTTTATACCTAAACCACACAAAGACCTAATGAAGAAAGAAAATTTCAGACCAAT
>JADRCD010228752.1:0-10769 GCA_019843815.1 Montemys delectorum
CCAATGTTTGTTTGACTTTACCATAATTTCAAAACTGCTGTTCTAGTAAAAGATCAAGCCAGGCTTTGACCAGGCTCATCACAGAAGCTAGCTTCTCAGAGCTACCTGCCATGTCTGTTTATTTACTACATAGGATTTAAAAATAGCTCTGTTGACACCTCTCCCTCTGTTCCTGCTTCCTGCTGGCTCAGCTGTTTTTCTTTCACTGTGGGGGCTCTGGTAAAGCTGGAAGGCTGGCATGTATGTCTCTTGTTCAGCTCAGCAGGGACCTAACAGAAGGTCTGCTAGGGAAGAAAGAATGGAGCCAGTCCAAAAGGGTTCTGTGAAGAACCAGGAGCATTCCTCTCCCAATTATTGTTGGTGGCAACATTATTCCACATACAGGTACTAGAAAACATTTGTTGAATATTAACATCTTATTAGGCTACATGTGCAAAATGTTTTAGGCTATATATGGAATAAAAGGGAAAACATTTTATACTACAATTGTAAGAATTAAGCTCTTGTGTCCTTCACAGAGTAAATAGACTCAACCAAGCTATCTGTGGGGATTTCTTTCTACCTCTGCACCTGGGTGGGTATATGAGCTCCACCCCTCCCTGTATTACAATGTTTGGCCCAAGCCCAAGCACACTGGTCCACAGATTTCTAACTTATTTCACTATCATTGTGAGTTGAATAGTATTAGAAAAATATTCAGTCTTTTTTGCTTAATTTTAGGATTCCCTTTGGTCAAAATTATTCTTTATCAGAAGCAAGGGACGGTCACTTTTCCCGGTAGTGGTTAGATGGTGGAGTTCCAACAAATACACACCAGAGAATAAGTTAAATATAACTTTAGTGATCCCTTTAAAAAGCACTAAAAGCCTTTAATCACAGGAATGAGTTCTTCAACCTCACTGCTAAGGCAAGCTACCTCACTTGGTTGTATCACTGTCAGATATTTAAAGGGAGCAAGTTCAGTGCAATAGTGGAGCCCCAGGGCTGGTGTCTGTGTAAGACTCTGTCAAGCCTTAGCTTACCAGAGACCCCCCTGAGTGAACGACATAGAGCCTGATCGATGCAAAAAGCAAGAGGGTTTTTAATGTTCCAGTGCACTGAGGCCATCCTAAACCCTAAGGAGAGGAGGAGACCTCTGCACAGCTTGTTCAGTGAGCTTTTATATAATTTTCAGGGCAGCAGCCATTAGTCACAATGTGATTGGCAAAACAGTGTGACTTTTTAAACTGATAGGTCTTCAGGGAATGAGGTAGCAAGGACTTCCCTTGTCTGAAGGTGGGCAGAGGTCTGCCCTGCCGAATGTGTCCCCACTCGCAGGTTGGTTCTCACCCTGTGGTCTGAGGAATGTTAATTAGCCTCTCCCTTCCAGAGGGACAAGAGTTCCACCACCTTCCCAAAATTCCTGAGCTTATCTTATTCCTGGCCTCCCAATGTTTTTCTGAGCTGTTCCTGTTTACTCGGTTCTCACATCTGCCCTACTTTCTGCCTGCTCTGAGGCTCACTTGCCCTGAGACTTTGGTTGTTTGTAGTTTCCTCATCTCTCAAAAGGTAACTGGATCTGTTGTATTTCCTTGATAAGCCTTTAAATGGAATATAAAAAGAAAGGAAGAAAAAAAGAAAGGAAGGAAGGAAGGAAGAAGGAAGTGTTTACAACCCCAAGTCAGCTGCTGCCTGCCTTCTCTGGTCACTCTGAGTGGAGTAGGCCCTGCCACTACTTCTGCTTTAACACAGGGTCCTTCTGTCCCATGGTCATCACATGTGGCAGCTACAGAACACACACACACACACACACACACACACACACATACACAATTTCCTCCTTTAGATAATATCTACAGAGAAAACAAATTTTACAAAAAATAAAAATGACATAGCAGATGTATTCTATCCTGAAAACTGTAGTGTGGAATGAAAGAGATTGCTCAGCAGCTAATAGTGGGCACTGCTCTTACGGAAGACCCAGGTTCAGTTCCCAGCACCCACATGGAGTGACTCCTGCATCTCCAGCTCTTGTCTCTTTAGGAACCTTAAGTTATGTGCATGTGTTTACACATGTTTTCACACGCACTCACAAATATGCACATGCACACAAAGTAAGTTCCATAAATAAATAAATAAATAAATAAATAAATAGGGGGTGTTTTTAGACAATTCCAAAAACAACAAGATCTTTTGCATTCTCTCTACTTCAGCAGATTCTCTATCTCTGCCTTCCAGCTCCGCTCTGTATGTTCTCTTTGTTCTCCAGTCCACTAAGAAAGAAGTCCAATGCTTCTAATTTTCTATAACAGAGAACCCTAGCCCTCTCTTGTCCTTGTAATGCCACTAGTGTATATGCCCTCAAGATCCCTTTTCTTTCCAATTCTTTATTGGAAAAAAAAAGATCTTTATTTTCCCCTCTCAAAGAAATTGTTTCTCTCCCTCAGACGAAGTCTGTTTTTATCTGTTAACATAGTACCTCTTTTTCCTTCTTTCATTCACATGGGGGAGTACTTTGGAAAGGTACAGAGAACACTGGATGCATAAAGAAGTTGTATTCAGCACTCAACTTTGAGAGGAGGGGCTTTCCTAAGGGGAGAAAACCGTCTTCTCTCCACTGTTATTTCCTTTCTGTTAATCTAAATCATTCCTAATCTAACATCCCAGATTCCCTTAGAATCTGTGTTTAAAATCAGACCAGCAACATTACATGGCAGGGTCTGCAAAATGCATTCTGTGGATCTGTGGGAAGCCAGAGTGTTTTCACATTTGAACAGGCAAAAGAGATCTGACTTTAGTTATTATTTTCTTAATGCTTCAGCCAGAGAACAAATGAAGGAGATGAAAGGAGAAGCAATTGGTTCCAGTTCTTTGCTGAGAACTTGGTGCATCTCTGATTTCAGATACCAGGAAACAGTTCTGTGTTCTTAGCACAGTATCCTCTGCCCACCTTTTGTTCCCCTTCAGCTAATTTGCGTTGATTTCTATTGCTTGCAATCATGAGATTCCTAATATGAGAAACAGTAACAAAATGAGTACTTTGTTAGAGTCATCATTGTTAAAATTGCTCTGAGCTATCAGGAAAATCAATCTTCCCCCCTCCATCCCTCTACCATCCTTCCCCATCTTCCTCCTAAGATATATTTATATTATATTCTACTTCATTTGCATCCCATGACAATCCTGGGAAGAAAATAATGCAGGAATTAATGTCCTCATATTGTAGATGAGGAAGTTGACTTTTAGGGAAATTAATTGGCTTGACCTTGGTTATATAATCAGTAGTGGCAGATAGAAAGAGGACAGAGCTTCTGAGTTTGCCCAGAGAGAACTGAAAGGGAAGTGGGCTTCCTACTTGTTTATGTAAAGAGTTCCTGTCTGAAAGTGCACCAGTTCTCCCTATTCACATATGCTGATGGAGTAATAGTAGCATTTCAATGCAGCACTGGGGAGGCCTAAATCACTTAGTGCCCCAGTAAAAAACAGTTCTATTTACACAGTATACAGCATTTATAAATATACATTTATAAATTTATGTATATATATGTATGTATACATACAAAATATATTCATACAAATATATATACATATATATGCACTTATACAGTACACAACATAATAGCATCCAGCCTGATGTACCACCAGCAGCATGCAGTTAACCACCATTTTGCTCATTTTGACCAATCCCTTCTGAGGAAACAAAGCAATGTAATAAATCAACCAAATGTGGTGTGCTGGCTGGTATCGCTGGACACTTTCTTAGGTGGTGTGCCAACTGGTGCCAACTGGTGTCAACTGGACAATTTCTTAAATAATAATGCATATTAATAAAGTCCTTACACAAGTTGCCCAGCTTAACACAGAGATCCCTTTCCCAAGTCTCAAGGAGCTAAGATCCAGACTGTGCTTCAGCCTATCAGTCCCTAAAACCAGACTGAGCATCCTTAGGTCTGTCGGTGTTGTTAATGGATCTCAGGGAACCTTGTCTCTGGGGCCTTGTCTCATACACTATGACTAGATTTCTATGAAACAATAACTGATGCAAAATCCAAAATACTTTTTGTGGTAACTTTAAGAATGCATTTTTTCTCTCTCAAAACAATAACATAGGGAGATAAATAAAACAGAATTACAGTGGCACACATGTATAAAGATTCCACAATGAAACCTATTACTTTGTATACTATCTTAAAATGTAACTTGCAGAAAGTATTTCCTTTCCTATATCTGTGATATTCTTTACACTAAACATGGAGTTTTGCAGTGTAGAAGTGTCATAGTAGCCTGAGATTTTAAAGAAGTCAGCATTTAGACAATGTGTTAGCTATACAATATTGAATTGTTGATCATGTGGTGCAATCAAAGCACAAGACAAAGACAATCCTACTCATTTTGCTTCCTCTGATCTGAGGGTATTAGGATTTTGTAGGCTCATTGCTTTGAATTCTGACCACCTGTTCAGTTCTTCCTAAATTGTCTTGCAAAGTGTTCTATTCCATACCTTTGCAAGCCTGTGAGGGACCCTCGTTGGATGACACACACTTTCTCAGGAAGTCAGAGGAAGGGAGCCTGTCCATATGTCTTTGTCTTCTGGAATTACTTATAATTGTCTTCCCAGAGGTACACACAAAGGACATAAATAGGCCATAGATTACAGTCACTTACATCCATGAGCTTGTATTCATTTTTCTTTTTAAAGGATAATATTGCATTTGAATAAATTTATTTTAAAGTCTTCTTTAAAAGGTTATATCACCAGAGTAATGTTTTCAGAAATCTGAGAATAAATTTTAACATTACAAAAACTGTGCTGTTGTTAGGTATCATTATTATATTTCATATAATTATTTATTCACTCTATATGAATAAAAAAGTATAGTATGTTCTATAAAAATTATTGTCTACAAACGTCTCCTGGGTTCCCTAACTTCCTGACCATGTAGCAAAGAAGTACTTCTTCTTTGGTAAATGTGTCCTTTAAATTTTGGTTCCCAACATTATATAAAAAGGTAAAAAGTAAAGAACTCATTTGACATTCACTAATAAATAATGCAATGTGCCATAGAGTTAGATATTAGGCAGGCACTCCAAATGGCTAAATATAATTTATGTATTGCCTTCAAAAGATGATTTTTGCATTATTGCAAAATCAAATATATAGTTCATTAAAAATAATTTCATTTTAGAATGTCTGTATGCAAATGTAGGCGTATGTATTGAAGAACCACCCGATAGAAACAAAATATGCACTATTTACACAATTTAAAATTCCACTACCACATTAAGAAAACTAAAATAAATACCTTAAATATATCTCTGTAGCATATTTCATTTAAAGCATTATGTCTAAAATATTGCCATTTTAATATGTGACCCACAAAAGCATTAATATGTTTTATAGTCTTTTCTATATTATCTGCAAAAATTCATTAAGGATCACTGTGCCTTATATTTTTAATAATTAAGGGGACATGTAACCATACCAAACAGTGTTGTTTGCAGGAAAAATACTATCCATTGCTCTAGTCTTCATTTCACCTTAATTACAACTAACTAAAAATAAATAAAACCCAAATTTAGTTTTTTATTTGTACTAGCCACATTTCATATATTCAATGTGTATATTTAGATCTCTATAATAAAACCTGTGAGCTGCATAATGTAAATTATTAAATTAGAGTCCAACCAGGTAAAAGAAATTCAGGTATTCATAGATTATTTTTAGTTAAGTCATTGTTACATAAAGATAAAATTATTTCTCTCAACACTGAACTCTCTGTAGCTCTCTAGTAGGGATTCCTGTCTCCTAGAAGTGCTTTTTTGTTTGTTTTTTGTTTCCTGATTTTATTTTACTTGTTGAATTTTTGAAGCAACTATGACTGTTGGATCTAAATTTATCTTGGATTATATTGTGATGTCATTCAGTTTCTTAGGATTTGGCTTCATCATGTTATATATAGAATATCTAGACAGACTGGAGAGTCTATATAAATAACGTACTCATCTGACACATATACATCATACTGTTATATGTATATATAGTGTTGCATGTGTAGAAACTTGCTTAAGGATAAGAAAACACAACATTGATACAAAGAGAAAAATCTCTGATCATGAATAAAGTCCACTTCAGTAGACAGTCAAACCAAGATGAGGTCAATACGAAAGTAAACATAATCCACTGGAATCGTGAGAAGACAAAGATTGGTAGGCAAAGGCCATTATGAATGCTATGGAGGAGGAGGAGGAGGAGGAGGAGGAGGAGGAGGAGGAGGAGGAGGAGGAGGAGGAGGAGGAGGAGGAGGAGAAGATTCTCCAAAATGGGGGAATTTGAGCTGTAATGTAAGGATGAGGGTGAGGCAGGTCACGGTGGGTGTGGAGGAAGCTCCAGTAGCACAGACTGTAGAGCTGACTGAGGGCTGGTCAGGGGAGTGCAGAGTTACGAGCATCTGGTGAGGAGGACCTATCAGTGTTCCGAGGTGAACGGAAGCTAGGTTACGGCTACTGAAGGGTGCTTTGCAAACTATCCACAAAGAAGTAGAATATCATGGTAGGCTGGATCGTGGTACCTTAGGAAAGACGGGAGGCGGGGGGGGGGGGGGGGGGGGGTTTTAGAGGAGAGGGGGGGGGGGGGGGGGGGGGGGGGGGGGGGGATGATTCAGAGGACATGGTGGAGGGACCGAGATCAAGTGGACAACAGGGATAGTAAGGTAGAACAGACAAGAACCAAGGGTGCCTTTTCTTTCGACTGAATGTTGGCAGACCTATTTGATAAAATAGACAAACAACGCCCGAACGGGTTAGGAGAGAGAATCACCGCTATATTGAACATTTCAACCCAACCGAATATTTAGTGGAGATGTCAGAGAGTCCTATTCTAAATTCTAAACAGAATCCAGGCTTGGGAGCCCTGGAACACTTATGTTAGCCCCAGTGCTATAGCAAAAAGGGACAGAAAGAAGATGTGGCTAGTGAGTTATAAGTGAAATGGATTTTTGGATAACCAAGAGTAGGAGGACTCAACTCAGAGAATGAGTTTGAAGTGACAGTGTAACTGGAGAAACAAAACAAAACAAAACAAAAACAAAAACAAACAAACAACAAAAGAAAAACAAAAAACAAAATAAGATTTAAGTCAAGAAGCCTAGAAGGGACGGTTTCCACAGCATCGGTGCTAACACAGGGAGTACGGTGGAAAGGCCAAGCAGGTTAAGCATGGAGACATTCCTGTTGGAATTGGTGACCTTGGTGACATTGGTCAGTGGAAAAAAAAAGAATAGAATCAAATATGTGTGGTTAGACTGAATAATTGGAGAAATGAAATTAGGACAAGAGAAGCCAAAAAAGAAAAGAAAAAGAAAAAAAAAAAACAAAAAAAAAAAAAAAAACAAAACAAAACAAAACTACTGAGAAGAAGCAGCAAAAGACCATAACAGTATGTGATAGAGATGGGAATCAGAGAATCATTTTTAAAAATAGAAATTGTAGAGATTATCTGTACACATAGAAGAACGGATCTGATAGGTAGGAAGCAACTCTATCCATGTAGGACATGGGAGGGCCACTGCCAGAAGTTTGCCGGAGTTCTGCAGCAGTTCTCAGTGAGTAACGAGTGAGTGCTGAGGATCTTGGAATGAGTGAAGACATGCATATGACAAAGAGCTTAGTAACGGCTAACTGGAGGAGAGATGGTGAGCCATAGCCTCACCAGGAGCAAAGAGGACTCTTGCATGTGCTCTCATGTCATGATGAAGGAGATATTTTTCAAAGGCATGAAAAAGTTTAAAGCGAGCACTGGAAGTAGTACAGCTTATACTTTCAAAGGCAAAAAACAAGAAAAAAATGAGGGTTTGTGATAATTTTAGAATTGGTTATCTCTTAATTGTAAGAATTGTTGGCTGTTTTCCAATTAACTCATTTATTGTCTGTTCTATGATTAGTTATCTGAGACATACTTGATTTTGTGTGTGTAGTAACACTCAGCTAAACTACAGTAAACGTCTTCAAACACAGGAAGTGTCAAGAATCTCTCAAATGGAATCAGGATTTTTGATTTACACATACACGTCTTTTCAATTGAACATGTTAATCCACTGCAGGACTCTAGGTCACATATCAAAATATTTTTCTAAAATACAAAATAAACACATGTGCAAACATGTATTTAATTAAGCTATGGTATAAGTTTAGCTCTTGAAATACAGAAAAACACAGAAACGTGGGATTTAATAATCATGCATGATTATGCTAGCAGAGAGCCTAATTTGCAGTAAGGCATTATTAAACGCCCTAATACATAAGTCAGGGTACAAAAATTACAAACAAGATTAAAGTTCTAATATAGTCCACCATTTAAACCTTTAAAGTGCAAAACTGGCCAGGTAGGGTAGCATAGGCAGATGGTTACAGGTACTCAGAAGTCTGAGAGAGGAGAGTGCAAATTCTAGGCAAGTGTGGGCAACATAGTGAAGTCTAGGATAGTCTGGGCAATCTAGTGAGAGTCTGTTGAAAATAAGAAAGTTAAATAAAAGGGAGAGAAACTCTTGGAGACAGCTCAGTGGTAAATATCTTGCCTGTTCTAAGCAAGATCCAGTTTTCAGTCCTCAGTACAAAAAAAAGCTAATTTTATATAATGAGCATCAAACTCCATTTTATTTATTTACTATTTATTCTATGTATGAATGTTTTGACTGCATGTGTGTATGTGCACCACATGCATGCCTGATGTGTATGGAGTTAGAAGAGGGTGTAGGACCCCCTGAAATGTATTCATACATTGTGATATTCCTGTAAGTGTTCCTAACTTTTTTGCCCTTCAAACTACATTTTCAATTGAAGTACAGTATGGACTACAATTTCAGAATATTTATTGTGTGTGTGTGTGTGTGTGTGTGTGTGTGTGTGCGTGCGCGCTTGCTTGTCCGCAAGTTAATATTTGCATGAGGGATTAAATAAATCAATATAGTATGTGAATATATTAAATTTTTATTTTATCAGTGCCTTAAATTTCTGTAGATTTACTGTTTAGTTGAATAATACATTATGTTTACTAGGTAAATGGTATTATAAAATCACCTTTGTATGCTATCTTACTGGACTCTTCATTGATCAGCCACATATCAAGGGAAATTAAAATGAATGTTTTTTTAATTTATTGTTTTTTACTTGGTACCAGTTCATCAAACCAAAGTGAATGTAGAAAATGCTTATATCTCTTCCACACACTCCCAAGACAATATTCAGGAGTTCAAGTGACTATAACTGTAGCTTTGCTGAGAGTAAAGTCCCAATCCAGCCATTTAGGATATGTCCCTTTCTATAGCAATAGCTTCACACATCATTACATTTTGAGCCTCCCACTTGGAACCTGGTTTCCTGGAAGACTGTCTCTATCTGCTCTTTGTGTCTTTTTTCTTTCTGAATCTCATGAAAGTGAGTATCTGCTAGCCCAATTGGTTCCACTACTCAAGTACGTTGACCAAACTATAAAAGCTGAAAGTGTCTACTTCACATCTTAATTACTACTCCTTTGTTTCATCAGAATTTTAAAATTTATTTTTATTTGTGTGTTTCTTAAAATCATACACATACTGAGCACCAAAGAAAGCAAGCATGCACTGCCAAGCTGAGGTGGATCTTGCCTGACATTTTTATAAATACTGTCAGTGGCCATTTAATGGTTTGAGCATGCATGAATGAAAGGTCAGCATCTCTAGTCTCTGTTTTCTACTATCATGTCCGATGTGGGGAAATGTAATGAACTATGTCACATCACAGCTAGTACCAAGTTCTGCTTTGGAGCCCACCTTTATTGGTTTGCAGACTGGACAGTTGATTGTGAGCCTTTGCAATCTTCTTTATACCTTCAGCCTCATCTTCCGAAAAGACGATTTCCTTCTCCTTGGCTTATCTGGCCAGTGGCATATAAACAGATACAATCTCAGAGCCTAGGTATAAGAGAACATCCCTGTTTTTGCTTGCTCTCCCAGGCCTTTGGCATCACCACAAGATGA
The DNA here is from genome assembly GCA_019843815.1 of Montemys delectorum. NCBI lineage: Eukaryota > Metazoa > Chordata > Mammalia > Rodentia > Muridae > Montemys > Montemys delectorum. The sequence goes on from JADRCD010228752.1 coordinate 9,993, forward strand.
ACGAAGTCTCATCCAGATTCCTGTTCCCTTGAGAAGGATAGGATTATGTGAAGTGCTGTGCCAGGAGAGTGGAAGAACTCAGCTCAATTGGCCTAACTGTGATCAGCGTGAAGGAAAACCCACCACGGACTGACTCATCTACTCACCCTCTCTAATACACAAGTCCTCATTTCCTTCCTCAGTGGAGCCTGCACACCCACACATAATTATTTCACTCATTCCAGTCTTTCCAGGAACAGATATTCTTATATCAGCGAGATATTCTTATATCACCAGATGTATGATTGATTAGTTATGGATCATTAATGTGCCAGTGGTCCATGGATACAAAATGTCTTCTAAATTGGAACACTTTTGAAAACACAGTTCTTGACTTAACAACTTTGTAATCACATTGTCATTGTAAAAAAATGATTCTTAAATATGCACCCCTGTTTAACTTTTGGATTGCATGTATTAGTGTGTGAGAGCTAGAGGACAAGTTTTGGTAATCTTTTCTCTCCCTACACCAGGTGCATTTTGAGAATCGAACTCAGATCAGCAGGCTTGACAACAAGCACCTTTTCCCACTGAGCCCAAATGTTGAACTTTCAAACTGAATATATAAGATTGATATAATTGCCTAAAAGACAAATGTTCCACTCGAAAATTTTCACTTGTGGTATTATTTTGATCTCATAAGTTAATGAAAAAATATCTTTTATGTTACCTGAATCAATTTTCCTTTATTTTATTTTATTTTATTTTATTTTATTTTATTTTATTTTATTTTATTTT
>JADRCD010228752.1:11223-22776 GCA_019843815.1 Montemys delectorum
AGAGAGAGAGAGAGAGAGAGAGAGAGAGAGAGAGAGAGAGAGAGATTCTAAGGTCATAAAGGACATGCTGCTATGCCTAGCTTTTTTTTCAACCCATCTAGCTTCTTACTAGGGTTCTGGGGATCCCAACTCAGGTTTTGAAAATATTGAACTACTAATTCTGCAGAAGTGATTGGTTTGTGTATTTTTTGAGTTACTACTATTAACTGCATATTGATCTCTATGGTGGCTGACAAACACAAATTTTTGGTAAGCTCATATTAGTTATCTACCTTTTTTGAAAAGTGAATGCAACCTGTCAGTCAACAACAGCAGTAAAGATACAAGTTATTCAGATATTTTTGCTGAAAATAACAATTCCATTTGCAAACTTTTTATGGAGTTTCCTTTTTCTTTTCTTCTTCTTCTTCTTCTTCTTCTTCTTCTTCTTCTTCTTCTTCTTCTTCTTCTTCTTCTTCTTTTTCCTTTTTGCTTTTTTCCTGTGCTACATAAATGTTTATCAAAGGTACACAGCCATCTATTCATCTTGGCAGTAGCCTTTCTCATGACTGCCAGTATGTTACTCAGCTCCTCCAGCTTCCCCTTGGCATCTATGTGGGTCTCCACCCTCTTCTATATGGGAGGCAAGACAGTGCAGAGCTTCCTTCAACTTTTATTCTTGCTGTAGATATTTCAGGTTTAATCTGAATTTAATCTCCTTGATGTAGAATCCCAGGGAAATTTTTCTAACTCTATTCTAGGAATTCAAGTTCAGGATGTCGTAGTTAATTTATCTTAGCTTCTGCTAAATTGCCTGTTTGTTTGGAACCTCTTCCAGATAACTGCTTATCTTAGCTTCTGTCAAACTGCTTACTAAAAGAAAGCTCCACCCCATCCTACCCCAAGTTGCAGAGCAAGATGCCAGAGCATGGTTTCTTCCTTCAAAAACCCTGTTTACAGGACACTAAGGGCCACACCCATGTCTCCAAAGACTTGGGTGTAGTCCCAGCTGGCTGCAAGACAGACTTTCTTGGTTTTTTCCTTTTCTTTTATTGGATATTTTCTTTATTTACATAGCAAATGTTATCCCCTTTCATTGTTTCCCCTCTGAAAACCCCCTATTCCCTCCCCTTCCCCCTGCTTCTATGAGGGTGCTCCCCAACCCACCCACCCACTCCTGCCTCCCCACACTGGGGCATCAAGCCTTTACAGGATGAAGGGCCTCCCCCATGGCTATCCTCTGCTACGTATGGGGCTGGAACCATTGGATCCTCCATGTGTACTCTTTGGTTGATGATTTAGTCCCTGGGAGCTCTGGGGGTGGGGGTAGGGGGTGGGGGGATTCTGGTTGGTTGATATTGTTGTACTTACTGGTGTGACTCTAACCAAGCAAGTAAAAGAGTTGTATGACAAAAACTTCAAATCTCTGAAGAAAGAAATTGAAGATCTTAAAAGATGGAAAGAAGCTCATAGATTGGCAGGATTAATATAACAAACATGGACATCCTGCCAAAAGCAATCTATAGATTCAATGCAATCCTCATCAAAATTCCAACTCAATTCTTCACAGAGTTAGAAAGAGCAATTCGCAAATTCATTTGGAGTAACAAAAGAACCTGGATACTGAAAACTGTTCTCAAAAATAAAAGAACTTCTGGGGGAATCACTATCCCTAACCTTAAGCTGTATTACAGAGAAATAGTGATATAAAGTGTATGGAAGACAGACTTTCAATTGTCTATAAACGATGACTGAGTGGTCATCTCTTGTGGACTAACAATAACACTGATGAACTTGAAGGTATACTTGTCCTAGGACACTTTGAACAACTCCACACCTACTCCACAGCACACATAGTAGTGTGTGATGATTACATATTGTCCAGCACAAGCTTGGCATGTATAATGAGGCACCCAAAACGCCAGCTACGCCCAGGCTTGCTGATAGTCCTCCTCACCTTATGGCCCTTGTTGGGACTCAGGGCCAAGCCATAGAGCAGGGCAGGGGAGACCACACTCTGATGGCAGCTGCAACATCGGAGTTTTCTTAGGAATGGTGAGTAATCAAGAATTCAGTTCTTTAAATTTGATACATAGTCTTTTTTTCTCCCAAATAGTCCAAACTGATTTTAAAGTCATAAACCCTTGGCTCCGCCTCCCCAGTGGTGTGGCATGTATTGCCCAGCTGGGCAACAATAGTATAACAAACTCTCCTGTGTATGGGCTTTTGCAAATATGGGCAGATTATTTAACATAGTGCTGTAAAATTTGTTGCTGCCCATTTACCTTGAGTTTTTATGTAAAAGAAAGCCTATTGAATATGATAAATGTTTTAAACATATTTCTGTTTTTGTAAAGGGGCATAATAAAAATAGTGTAAAGGTACAAAATATGAAACTTCATTAATGCAATGTTTGGTATCAACTAATTATACCCTGACTGTGTACATAGCTTCTCAGCCCACATACTGCTTCTTCTAGTCCTCAGTAAATCTTGACATGCCTTTATGTTAACCTTCTGTGTTAAGAAAATGGTCATAAAAAAAAAAAAAAAACCTAGTTCTATTTCTGTGGAAATCAGAACCCTCAATTTCTCTCTGATTTTTGAATTAAAGCAGCCTCATTTGCATGAATACAATTAAGCTTTTTAAATGTGGCTAGGATCATTTCCATAATTCTATATTTTCATTTTTTTCCTTAGAATTCTAGAACCTGACATCACACTATAATTTGCAAAACTGAAATCCATTCAGAAACAGTCCTTGGTAGAAAAGGTAATAACCAGGAAGGCAGACGGCACATTCAGTGCCGTGTTTCTCCTCATTATTAACCATTCACTTGCTGAAAATGTGCAGTTTTCATCTGAATTTGATTGGTTATGTCTACCACTGTGTGATTTTACTTGGGTGTGGAAGTAGTTAGGTGTCTGTCCTGAACACAAAAAGGTGGATTTGTGAGTTACCTTCTTTTTTGGCTGGAACACCCTTATTTAAATATTAAATGAGAAATGTCACAAACAAAACAGGGATATGACAATCCCTTCACAGGCCTTTCTGGAAACCTTGTGCTTTACCCCTGTCTCTATATCTGTTGTTTGTTTGTTTGTTTGTAAACAGAAGCCTTATTTTGTATGTGTTTATTTTATTAAGAAGATTTAATTATATGCTTAACTGAGGGAAGTATAATTTCCTTGGGAAAAAATAATTTGATACAAAATACTTCAATAAATAGCATTTCCTACTGTATTAATACTTAAAATTTACTTCAGGAACTTTTATTTTACCTATGGGAACTACATCTTTTCCCATTTCCCACTGAAATCAGACAGTGCTATTACAAGGAGTTAACTAATTTCTATGTAGCTCTCTCTACACCCGGAGCAGCAAGCACTTAGGCACGTGAAGGAAAACCTTATCTCATAAGCCACATCCTCACTAGAGATCTTGGAGAGGAAGCACTTTTTTTTTCTTCAATCGAAACATGGTAAGAGACTTGGAGCCTTTAGAGATAAAATAGAGCCTGTCCTGTGGTCTATTTCTACATCTGCACCTGTCATTTATTCTTTGGTAAGTGAACTAACTAAAAATAAAAATTTCATGGGCTATGTGAAATCTGCTTTTGGCCCACTAAGAAGTCATGAGCTTATTAGAATGCTAGAAATTACCCAATAATTTTCAGGTTGCTTTAAAGGGACTTCTCAGTGAGCTTGCCTATTTCATTCCTATTTTATTATTTTATTCTTATTTTGAATTTGAAGTAAAATAATCATCTGAGGTTAGTAAGTTTAGCAAAAAATCTATGAAAATACTCAGGACATGACTTCCACTTTTCAATCTAGAGAAAAAGGAAAGTTTGGTTCCTGTCCTTCACCCTGAACTCCTGGAGAGGAAAATTCATGTTCAATATTTCTCCATCTGCTCTGAGGCCATGCGTATGTCCAGGGCTAATAATGACCCAAGCTGCTGTCTGACTGCTGTCCCCTGTCTATTCAAGACAGCGTCTGTAAGGCCCCCTCTTCCTCTCGGCTGCTCTTCTCTTCTTATCGCTTGCCTCCCCATCCCTTGCCTCCCGTCTCTCTTCCTGTCTCCTGTATCTACAGCTTTGTGTTCTATCCTTTTTGAGTGTACACACTCCTAGTGTCTTCACTTCCAAAAATACTATATTACTAGTGCCTCTGTGTTTCTTTCCCCTCAAAGCCAAACTACTTGAGAGAATAGAGCGCTCCGTACCTATCCATTTCTTCAAGTCTAGCTCAGTTAGGAGCCCATAGCACTTTGGCTCTCACATCCCTCTGAAGAGACCAAAGGCTTCAGGAACCCACTCCACTTAAACTCCTTTCCAGACAGTGTTTGCCTGGAATCCATGGTGATTGATAAAATGGACACATCCCTTCCGGAACTTAGAACTCTCTGGCTTGTCTTGTTTTCTACATCTCCCTGTTTTATCTCTCACCAATGTTTAAACAAAAAGTTTTCTAAGAAAGTTATGTGCAGATGAAACAAATCCTTAAGCAAAAAGGAAAAAAAAATAATGTTTATTTTATTGTATATAAAAAAAGGCAACAAATTGCCTAGGTCCTGAAATTATATATAAGAAGTGGTCATCTTCTATATTTCTAATTAGCTAAATATATAAAGCTGTGATTTCATTGTCAGTTGCTTCATATCCCCAGCTTCTTTCTGCTATCCTGACTGTAAACCAGCAGTTCTCAGCCTATGGATCTCAACCCTTTGGGCATGAAACAACCCTTTCACAGGGGTCACTTAAGCATCAGAAAACACATTTACACTATGATTCATAGCAATAGCCAAATTACAGTCATGAACAAAAGTAATTTTATGGGTGGGGCATCACCACATGAGAAATTGTATTAAAGAGCTCCAGTACTAAGAAGGCTGGGAACTATTCCCCTAGACAGAACCAGGTTGGACTTTGAGTTTAAGATGCAAATTTACTATCATGAACATACACATAAGGGAGGCGAGAAGGAGGCTGATATTGGCTTGCCTATGCCCAGTGTTGTTTCTGAGACATTTATAAGTACCACACAGCATATACGATATCCAGTGTTGAGTGGTCACAGCTTTTCAAGCCCCTATTCTTTTGCAGGAGGCCACAGAAACAATATAATTGCTTATATTGTTAGACTAAGCAAATGCTTACTGTATTGAGCTCTGTTATAGTAAGCAGTTGCCTGAAAAGATATGTAAAAGAAGGGGAAGTCGAATTCATACTTTCTTCAGTTTTCATGTTAGGCATTTCACGTATTCTTATGTATCTACTATATGTGTTACATGCCAATGTCACTTTCCAGGTTACTCAAAGATCACCGGGCACCTGTTGAGTCATTAGAAAGTAATAAAATATGAAAGCTTTGATTGTCACTTTCTGCAAATACCATCTTCTTCAATCCAGGTCAGAGCTTGAGGAGGTAGATACTTGGCACAGTGAGGGAACAACCCCGTTCAATCAGTGAAACTAATCAGGAGTGAGAGCATCGCAGCCGGATCTCCTTCACGTTCTAATTTCCACTGCAGACAAATGAAAACGCTCGCGTTTCAGAAGACTCGTCACAGAATGTGTGTACATTCCGTATTCCAGAAGCAAGATAGATTTGTAGTAGAGCATCATTTTTTTCCCAGGACCATGCTGGTCTTGTGTCCCATGTACGAATTCATAATTTAGAAATTAGATGATTTTAAGAAGCTGTATCTTGAAACTGTCGTGTCTTACTTAAATCATTTACTTCTATTGGGAAAACTGCCTGGTTGACATAAAGAGTTGTGAAACAATCTTTTCCTTATTTCTTTCCTCTTGGGCTTTCAGAGCATGGCAAGAATACCTTCAAAGTAAAATGGTTGTCTAGTATTTAGTGGAAAGCTGACAAGGCAATCTTCATTTAAGAAAGTCTTCAGTCCTATTACATGATGTGTGAATGATAGCACTGGCATTTGGTTATCATGTGGTAGGCAGTTTCCAGTGCTCCACACTCCCGATATTGATGCAACTGTACAAGCACCTTCCCCGGACTAGGTTAAACAAGCTGGAGCATACTGAATGAATAAAGAAAATTGTGATGGTGGGTGTCTCAATTCTGTGGTTACGTTAGAAAGCCCTGGAGCTTCTCTCCTGGGGGCACACTCTTTCTCATCATGTTCACTCAGAAGCCAGAAAGTCATACAGAGTGCAAGAAGTCTCTGTCTGGTGAGAAGGTAAAGTCTCTGACAAAGAAAAAAAAAAGGAAGCTTGTCAACCATATATGAAAGAACTTAGAAGTGGATCCTTCAGTTCCTGCTGAGATTGAGAGGCAGGTCCCTGGCTGGCAGCTTCACCACACCCCGGTGAGAAATCTTGCCACAGAATGTTTTAGCTGTTCTGGCTTCCTGGCCTTTGGCCTCAAAATGAGTGGAGGGCTGGGGTGGTTGGTGGCTCTGTGGTTAAGGACATTTGCGGTTCTTGAAAAGGACCTCAGTACAGTTCCCAGCACCCATGTCAGGCAACTCATAGGTGCCAGCAACGCCAGCTCCAGTTGATGTAATGTCCTCTCCTGGTCACTGTGGCCACCTGTACACATGGGCGGATACCCACATAAGGACATAAATAAATATTAAATAAATAAAAATTAAAATTAAGTCTTTAAAACTACTGACAGTTTTATCTGGATACATTTTGAGGTACAATGTTATGTAGCAATAGATGACTAACATAAAACCCGGTGCTATAACAGCATGTCAACTTGAATATGTAAAAAAAAAAAAAATGAGATAACAGCTTGTTAGACATAGCTAATTAGATAATAGTTTACTAATCAACATTAATTGTTTTTGTTATGTGCTTTAGAACTGGAAACTCTTTTCTCTATTCAAAAGAATACCTTTCAGATTTCCATAAATACTCTTGTGTGGACGGGAGAGTGTGGGAGGCAGCATGTCAGACCAAACTGGCATCCAGCCTTTTTAGCACTAAGTGATTTTACTCACTTAGCCTAAGCTGACTGGCTTAGGTTTATTTTAGGGAGCAAATAAAATGCATCCTATGTGCCATTTATATGAAAAGTCTAATCTGCACGGCTGTCAGTGTGCTGTCTATTGCTGAAAAGAACTTTTTTATTTTTAAAATTTTAAAAGTTTTAAAATTTTTCTTTTAAAATTTTAAAAGTTTATGGAGAACTTCATTCTCACCACTTGTTAGCATTTATGACAATTGCTCCATTAAGCAGGTTGACGTTTGCTTTCAATGAAATCTCCGCTGTTACTTTATATGCAATCTCTTTTCTAACTGGATAAGCAGTAATGTAAGAAAGGTATTTTGAATCCAAGCAGTGAGACACTTTAAAATATTTATGCACTATATTTTTCAATTTATACAGCTATTGAATCACACATACTTCAGCCACTTAAAGTTTGGATTTTAAACTATTGATAAAAAAAAAAATCTCAGTTTTGACAGACAAAACTTTTCATTCATGTTGGTAAATTCTGTACTTCATAACTGGCTTTAGTATTTCATGTTTGTGTGTATTTAATTAATCCCAGATAAATATAATTGCATTGTTAATTTAATGTAGCTTCTTCTCATGTTAATACATCACTGCAAAAGAAAAAAGGGAATAAAAATTACATATCAATTATACTATTAAAATGAGTTTTTTTTGTTTTTGTTGTTTTGTTTTCACGAGACAGTGGCACCTAGTGGTCTGTCTGTCCAAAGCCTCTTCCCAACTTTGTCCTAGTTGTCATTGTAGCTGCAGTGTCCCACGGCTGTGTTGGTTCCTGTTCATGTCTAGTTGTATCTTTTGCTTTACTTTTTTTGCTTGTTCTTGTAAAACTAGCTTGACCTATTTTTCCATTGTATGTATAAACTAATGCCTATTGTGGTCCCATATTACTGTACAATTATACTGATATTGATCTCCGTGTATGGATAGTGCCGATGAGGTGCTGCTACAAAACAGACGGACTACTTTTACAACACCCAACAAAAATACAAGGTTCTCAAATGCTTCCATTTCCATTTTATCCCACCACCCACCAGAGGTAGGAAAGAAGAAAGGTTACTAGGAAGTGGGAGTTGTGGACCTGTTTATAAATAGTTGTTTGGGGTGATTCCAATCTTGTTATCAACAGTCCAGTCCACTCAGCAATCACCACTCACAAATCAGCAACAGTAGTTTGGTCCAGAAGAAACTTCAAGGCTCTGCCCATGAGTGCAAGTCCACAAAAGCATCAGGAAGTTACCAAAACATCATGAAGAGTTCTTTGTCAAGTTACTCTCTATGAAGAAGTCATGGCAAGTGGAGATCAAGAACACAATGTAAGGCAAACCAATACCAGAGCGTCATCAGTGAAGACTAGCCTCATGGACCAAGGTGAACCAATTCTAGAGCCTCCACCCACTGTGTCTGCAGTCATATTTATATGCTTTTTAAGCATCATGCATCTTCTCGCGTGTCTGCTTTAGCAAAATATTCTTTTACCTGCCTGCCCCAGCAAGACATGTCACATAACTGAGTTTCTAAAGAAACCAGAAATGTCCACTTTAGTTATGTGCTATTTTATTATTGCCTGTTAGTATGCCTCTGAGTGTTCTTTATACATATTACTTAACCCTCTGTAAACCATGTATTCGTGTTTGGAACATTTTGATTTGTTTCTTTGTGATAGGGCATCACTCTACAGCCTGTTGCCTTGCAAACCACTATGAAGCTCAACCTGGCTTCAGTCTTACAGTGATCATCCCACCTCAACCTCCCACTTTGTTTAAAATCATTAAAATGAAAGCACACTCAGAAATGGGTTGAGTAGAAAATATTCATTTAAATATTCATAGTCACATCTCCTTCCACATTTGCTATATAAAACAAGGAAATTTCATAATAACCTTATGCTTTAAAGGATGATTATGTTTTGTGTAAGTTAATATTATTAAATATTAAATATTAAATAATTTGATGTAACATATTTATATAAGTGAAATATTAACAACTAATGGAGAAAAATTGAGAATTTTGTGCAAGGTTTTGATGTTATAATCAATGATGGAAAGATTGTGACCTTAACAAGAAACTTTAAGAACATAATTTTGGTAATTTTGAGTGTGTATGTATGCGCGTATGTAAGCATGTGTTTGTATAATATGCATGTAGGGTGAGTGTGCCATGGCACACATGTGAATTATAAGAGGGCAATTTGTGGAGTCAATTCTCTCGTTACACCTTTCTGCCAGTTCTGGGGATCAAATTAATAAAATAAGACATAAAAATGGAATTTTACTTCATTAAAAAAACTGAGACAATACTGAAAAAGAAAAATCTAGTAAGCCTATTTAAATCTTCAGTGGAAAGTCTCAGCAACAGACTGGATTATACCAAAAACAAAGTCAGGTGTGGAAGACAAAGTAAAATAATTTGATCAATGAAGGTCAAAGAGATGTTTAAAATAATAAAAAAGAATGGACACTCCAATTTATGAACATAAAAGCAGGACACTATAATGATAGCATAAAAGACAACTTCAGTAAAACCACAAAAGAAAACTTTCTAAACATTAAGAGATGTATATCCAGATACAAGACTCTATGAAACATAAAGTAAACAAAACCAGAAAGGAAATTCTCTGTAGTATATTAAAGTTAAAACATTCAAAATATGGAATAAAGAGAGGATGTGGCAAGCTGCAAAACAGAAAGGTCAAGTCACTAAAACTGGACAATGAGAATATAAGCAAATTACTTGACAGAAAACTTTAAAGCTAGAAGAGCCTGGAAAGATGTACTCCACATCGTGAAACACCTCAGTTATTAACACCAACTATTATAACCAGCAAAACTATCTATTTACATTAAAGGTGAAGTAAAAACTGCCTGTCATAAATTCAGACCAAATGAGCCAATGTCTACTAAATTATCTCTACAGAGGATTCTAGAAGGAACTTTTCAATCTGCAAAGAAAGATAAATACACTCAAGAAGTCTTGAGGAGCAGATAAACAATACCAGGTCAGGTAATCAAAAGATAGCCAAGAAAAATCGCAAAATCGACACAATGACAGGAGTTAGTACACACCTTTCAATAGTAAACTCTCAGTATTAATCATCATTATAATTAGTTGCTTTTCTCTTGATATGATAAGACACCATGACAAAGGCAACTTATTAAAAAAATATTTAAATTAACCATATGGTTCCACAGCTTTAGAGTCTATGATTGTGAAGCAAAAAAAGGCATGGAAACAGGAGTAGCTGAGAACTCACATCTCAAACAGCAAGCAGGAGGCAGAAAGAGCTAACATGAACTAACGTGAGTCTTGAAACTTCAAAGCCTACACCCAGTGACATTACTTCATCCAGTAAGGCTGGACAGGACCACCTGATCATCCTCAAATATCTACCAACTGGAATCAAGTATTTAGATGCCAAAGACTTATGAAGGATATCACATTCAAAATAGTACAAAAGCAAATGGAACTAAGAAACAAGTACAGTTATTTTAATATCTGACAAAATAGATTTTAAATAAAAACTAATCAGAAGAGATGAGAAGGGACAGTTGCCACGGACCGGGTTCGTTGCAGGGGACCCCAATTTCCTCGGGGTGAGAGTTCTGATCAGGTGGGCAATAAGTTGGCAGATGACAAACAGACTTGACACAAGGGTGTGGTGAATCTGAATGTATTTGTACAAGGTGAAATTCAGGCTTAAATAGCATACAGCAAGCAGGGTAGATGACAAGAGTCACATAGGCAGGCAGGGGTTACAGCAAGGTCAATAGGAATAGGGAGCAAGACTGAAGTCAAGTAGGCAAGTGACCAATACATCAAGGTCAGTAGGATCAGGTAGCCAGGTGTGAAGCAGGCAGAAGAGCAATGGTGCCCTCCCCGCTGGGGCTAATTTGGTATTCCTATGCTAATTCTCTGGTTCTGCTGGAGGCAAGGACTTGGAGATTCCAATTCTAGCAGTTTCTGCTAATTCTCTGGGTCTTGCTTGGAGGCACACAAACACCTGGAAATTCTGATTCTAGCTAATGTCCTTGAGTGAGGGAAGCCCTTCGATTACTTTTTAGTATGTAAAATAGTTCTGACCATTGTTGTGGGACTGCCCTAAGAAACGTACTTGACCTCTGTTGCTAGCTCTGAGGAAACCTGTCTGGTAAGGTAGATTCCTTGAGAGAAATTCCAAGCTAAGGACAGCTTGGAATTGAGTTAGGATAGGTTGCAAACATTGTGCTGGCCAGGAAACAATGCCCAATCTTAGTCATTTACGAATCATTTCTTAGGGTACCTTTATGCCTAAATATGAGGGCGTGTTGACGATTGGAGAGACTAATCTGGAACATGTCTGAGTTAGGAGATGCCAGAGACTGTCTGAATACCTAGGAGGCACAAGCTGCCTTTTGGGGCCATAATGCCTCTTGTCCTTGATCAGGCTTTTACCCCTGATACTGCAGACGTAACTGGTGTAGACGAGTGGGCGTAGCAAACAGTTACTATTCATTAAGGGAAAACTCTATCAATGGGATATTACAGTCCTAAACATGTACCCACCAAACTCAGCAGGACACAGTTTCACAACAATAATTAC
>JADRCD010228753.1:0-12872 GCA_019843815.1 Montemys delectorum
GAAACTTAACAAAGGTAGCGAAAGACTCTGAGAAGCATGAAGACACATGAGTGAGAGACCTATAAGAAATAAGCCAAAGCCCGCGGCAGCCCCTTGCAGAATGTGATGGTTTGAATGAGAAGTCGCCCATCGTTCATCTTGAACATTTGAATACTTGGTTCCTAGTTGGTGGGGGTTTGGAGGAAGACGGGGGGGGGGGGGGTGTTAGGGCCTCGCTGGAAGAAGTATGTCACTGGAGGTTTCAAAAGAACTCCCCCGTCATTTCAAGTTAGCCCTCTCCTGCATCCCGTTCTGTGGTTTAAGATGTGAGTTCATCTTAAGCTGCCAGCTCTTGTTCCAGCTGCCTGCCTGGTTCTACCTCTGGTCTGTAATCCTGGACTCAGTTTCTGGAACTGTGAGGCCCAAATGAACAATATAAGCTGCTTTGGTCATGGTGTTTTATCACAACAATAGAAAAGATGTGAATACATGGGGCAGAGTGAGGGGGACGGGGGAGCCAAGTTATTTCCTAAGGGAATCCAGGTGAGAGGCAATCTCACCCCCAAGACAAGCTCACACCCTCACCTGGATTCCAGCTGTAGGCTTCAGTAAGGTAGTAATCCTCTATCAAATGCAGAAGTAGCACAAAGAAAGCCTTTGTTTGGTTGGTTGGGATTTTTTTTGGTTTTGTCGTTTTGTTTTGTTTTGTTTCGTTTTTCTGAGACAGAGCTTCTCTGTGTAGCCCTGGCTGTCCTGGAACTCACTCTACAGACCAGGCTGGCCTCGAACTCAGAAATCCGCCTGCCTCTGCCTACAAATGGTGGGAAGAAAGCCATTCTTAACACTGGGTAACTTGGAGAGCAGAAAAGGGCCATATTGAGACACAATCTATTGTTAAAAGCTGAACTATGCGGGAGGCCTGAGAACAAAGAACGACCATGGGTCAAGAAGATTTCATTTGGCCTGCCACTGCCCCAGGGTGAAGGAAGGTCCAGGGAGGCAACAGTGAAGAGCTTGAGAGCCAGTATTAACAAGCCAAAAGGTGCAATTAACAGGAGGCGAAGCTCAGGCAGGGGAGTTCATAGAAAAAGATAGCCCTGTGATCAGTAGCCAAGGGCAGATCTCCTCAATTGATAGTAACCGTGGAGTTCTGGCTCAGAGCCTTAGGTCAGCAGGTAGGTCAGTCTGTGAAGCACCTGTCTCTCTTGACTACTGCAGGAGAACACAAACAGCACATTTTGCTCTCCACAGCTCTATTCCCTCCATCCGGGTCACGGGGACTCAAGGCAGCCAAAGAAGTTCAAGGCAGGTGCTCCACCTGAACAGAGCGCAGCATGGGAATGCTCCCCACACACCCACAGCTTCTGAAAGACACTCTCCCCCAGCTACAAGGGACATAATCTATAGGATCTGGGGAGGGTACGAGAACTGTCCCAATGCCCACCATGCAAGGTTTGCCTGTGTGTGGAGGTCAGAGGACAACTGCAGGAGTTGGCTCTTCTCTTCAACCACGGGTTCTGGGAATCCTGGGCTTTACTTTTGTACCTTCTATTACTGGGGAATCTTTTCCCTGTTCTTTTCCCCCTGATCTCTAGCTTACTTTTCTTTCCCTCCAGTACAATTCCTCCATTCCTCCATTTTTCCTTTCTTTTGTGTAACCTCGTCCTTCCTGTTTCCACCTTTATCCTCATTCCTTCCCTTAAATTATTCACTTACTATTCCCAGAGTTACTCTAGATTCATTTTGATAATTTTAGCACATTTTGCAGTAATTTTTACGCTTTGTTTCATGGCCATTGGCGTAGTATTTATAATTGGCTTCAATGTATTTTAAGCACATTACATGTCTTATGTGGCTTAATGTTGTTTATATTCATTCAAGAAATTGAGACGTGAATAGTAGGTATTGGAGTTACTAAAATGAATAATTTATGTCTACAAGGCCGGTGCCTTTGAATTCTGGTTTTTATGGGGGTGTGGTGAAAGTATAAAGAGACATAAAACAATCGGTAGTGCTGTAGCCCTGTAAGAACTCGTGTTCAGATATGACTAGTGTGTGGGGTTAGCCTGGAGGAAGCCCCTCTTTCCTAGGGGAGTTTCACAGGGTGAAGTCCCAGAACACAAACAAAACATGTCCACTGAAAACACTCCTGGGCCACAGCCCCCTCAAGGTGGGCCTACGCTATCTTGCCCAATAGGTTTTCATTTCCCACCCCAGTGCTTGACAGCTATGAAATCGTCAACACCACTAGATGCCGAGAGGAGAAAGCGTGAGGGGGAGCAGGCAGCACAGTGTGAATACAGGTGCAGCACAGTGTGAATACAGGTGCAGCACAGTGTGAATACAGGTGCAGCACAGTGTGAATACAGGTCTAACGGTTAGCACTGCAGTGTGTGCATTTGACTGACAGGGCTTCTCTCAGAAATCAGCCTGAGTGGGCTAAGCTACACAAGTGTGGTTCTCAGTGGTAGGGGTAGAAGTCCACGATCCAGGAGTCAAAAGAGTTGCTCGCTCTCTCTCGCTCTCTCTTCTTCTTCTTCTTCTTCTTCTTCTTCTTCTTCTTCTTCTTCTTCTTCTTCTTCTTCTTCTTCTTCTCTCTCTCTCTCTTTCTTCTTCTTCTTCTTCTTCTTCTTCTTCTTCTTCTTCTTCTTCTTCTTCTTCTCTCTCTCTCTCTCTCTCTCTCTCTCTCTCTCTCTCTCTCTCTCTCTCTGTTGTGTGTATGTGTGTGTGTGTGTGTGTATGAGAGAGAGATACACACAGAGAGAAATAGAGAGTGCACAAATCTGTCTAGTGACTGTCTGTCTCTCTCCCTCCCTTCCTCTCCCTCCTCCCTTCACCCCTTCTTCTCTTCCCTTGACTTCCAGACATTAATAGCTTTGACTGCATTCTCCAAGAGTGATGGCTGACACCCCTAAAGACCTGTACCAGAGTTTCTATCTTGAGTGTCCCGCCAAGACCTATTTCTTAAACGCTGGATCTCCAGACAGTCCTACTTGGAATGGTAGACGTATAACTCTTTAGAAGTGAGACCTAGTGGGCTTGTGCCTTTGAAAAGGGTTTCTGGTCCCTAGCCCCTTTGGTTTTGCTTCCTGATAGTGAGGTAGACAGCTTTTTCCTGTGCTCTCATTTTGGCCACGATGTGCTGCCTTGACACTGGCCTAAAATAAGGGCGCCAGCAGACTACACCCTAAAGCCTCCAAAACTGTGAGCCAAGGTAGGTCATTTCCCTTGAGGTCATTGTCCTTGTTACAATGACATAAAATTAATATAACAGGTTTATAAAAGAAAAAACAACAAATTTATTTCATCAGAATTTTATATTACAAAGGACCCTCAGAAAAGAAAACTCAAAGGTGGGCTGGTGAGATGGCTCAGCAGGTAAGAACACTGACTGCTCTTCAGAAGGTCCTGAGTTCAAATCCCAGCAACCACATGGTGGTTCACAACCATAATGAGATCCGATGCCCTCTTCTGGTGCATCTGAAGTCAGCTACAGTGTACTTATTTATAATGATAAATAAAAATTTTGGAAAGAAAAAAAAAAAAAAGAAAACTCATAAGGCTTGACGAAGAGTGACATCTGTGTGGAAATGTGATTGTACCCTAAGGGAATAGTGATCAACTCTGAGGGAAACTTAGCAAGCTTTATGGGTTCCAGTTCTTCCTGCTACTTTGTACATCAGTTCTTCTTCCAGATATAGGATCCCTTCAGGACATAGAGATCTTTGGAGAGAAGGGGTGAGGTCAGAGAGTGACATTTTTACGTATTGTGACTTGTTTTCATGGAGAGGAGTTCCTACTTCTATGACCCGCCTCAGAGGAGAATTCTGGTTTCGATGACTTGCCTTGGAGGGACAAAGTGAATGTCCAGAAAGGATAGGAAAGAATCCTAGAGACATTGCTTCACAGACTCTTCAGATCTCATTCAGTTCAAACACTCCACTTTCCAATATCTTCCTTTGGGGTGGTAGGATCTTAGGCCCAGCCAGCACTGGCCTACTCTATTCCCTTTCCATGGTCTCTCCTCAGCGTCTCTCTTCTTGCAAGGACAATAATCACACTGATGAGGCCTGACCATATGATCTTAATCGCTTCATGGTGCCATTTGAGTTCCCTAGAAGACTCATATTTTGAACATTTCATCCTCAGTTGGTTTCAGTATTTTGAGAAGCTCTATAAACTTCAGGGGTCAGTAGGGATATGTCTCTGAAGGTTATATAGTGTCCTCAATCCCTTCCGTTCTCTGTTTCCTGTCTGCTGTAAGCTGAACAGTATTCCTCACCTACACACTCCGACTGCCGTGAGTTTCTGCACAAGTGTCTATTTAGAAGTGGGACCTAGTGACAGGACTGAACCTTCTGAAACTGTAAACAACAATCCCCACCCTTACCATGTGACCTTACTATCACGTCTGCAAAATGAGAATCACTCTATCTAGAGGAAACCGTATGAGCCAATTCATGCAAATATCATTTTTGTTATAATTAGCCTTTCTCGGGAACTATATACAGTATTACATCATATATAGTAGATGGAGTATATACATATGTTAGTATTGTATAGCTTAGGCATTTAACCTCTGGTTTATGTGCCCTATCTACTTTATTTAATCCCAGAGAATAGTATCCCACTGCCCCTTGAGATGACTAAGCACAAATCCCATGGGGAAGCTCATAAGGACTTACATTCTGCAACTGATAGAGCAATTAAAAATCTGACCTCCCCCTTTTGGATGGTGCATTCTGTCCTCCTCTACCTGATCTTCTAGTACAGTTCCTATGACAACGTCTCTGCAATGCTTTTCGGCTCTTTCCAAATATCAACAGTACTGTGCTTCTTCCTGTTCTCAAACAAACAAAAATATATCAAGTAAGCTCATAAGTGAAAAGCTGCTTATCTTTAGTAATGTCAAATCTCAAAATGGATCCACAACGCTTTGTGAACCAAGACAGCAAATTCCTCTGGTGTGTTTCCTTAAATGTTAGAAAGTCTCAGCTGCACACACTGAGTTTGCAGCACAATTGTTGGTAACATGTACAAAGACTAGGTGATCATAAGCACAGTTCCATTTGGATGCTGAAGCCTGAAATCTTTTTCTTGACATTTCTTTAGTCTTTGCTGTCTGCTCTAATTTTCATAAGCACATTGTAACATATCAACAAAGAGAACTTTCCGTGCACAAAGGAATCCTAATTTATAGCCAAGGGATAAATCAGCATATGAAATGTGCTCATGGAATTAATATCCTAAGAACTGACTAGACAGTATTCAAAGTTATTTTTCAGAATGGAGATTTCCTTTCCAATGTGCATGCATGCGCACGCGTGTGCACACACACATACAGACACACACAACGAGAAAGAGAGAAAGAGAGAGAGAGAGAAAGCTAGAGAGAGAGAGAAAGAGAGGAATTTCTAGATTATATGTATTTCTCTTAAAAGATAAATTATATATCTCAAAAAAGTAGGTATTTTTAAATCAAAATCAAATTTACCAAATAGCCTTTAGAGGAATTTTAATTGGGAAAATTTATGGGGCTTAAGTTATGTAATATGAGAAATTAGGTGTCTCTACTTTTGCAGAAGTAACCTAAGCAAACCCCTGCCTGGGTCAACTGTCCAGACGGGATGCGTGATGTGTCCCTCGGAATGCACCTGTCTCTTCAGTGGGATCCTTTCAGGAAGATGCTCCTCAAGGTTTAAAATGAAAGGTCTCCAAGTATTTGCAATATCTGATGGTGGCCTGCCTGCTTCCTAGTGAATACTTAATGATACTGCTTAATGATGCAGCCTGGGATGCCTCTTTGCCATCGCTTATGGGTAGTAACGATGACAGGTAACCATGCAGGGCTCCAGTGACTAGAGCATCCGAGTGTGGGCCACACCTAACGACATTTGAAGGCCAGTCACCGCAGATTCGCTCTTGCTCTTTAGCACGCTTACAAGGAGCAGTGCATCCAGATGTCCTTCTGCCACACTGGCGTGTCTCTTTATTGATATGCTCATGGACATGCATGCAAACCGCTCGCGCTAACTGCCAGGCTTATCCTCCCCATCCCTCAACGTTGAGTAGACTTGACTTATTTTTTAGGGCAATTTAAAGTTCACATTCAAACTGAGTAGACAGCACAAGGTTCACATAGGTCCCTTACTTTCCTATTTCCCACTTTCCTATTTCCCATTATCTCTATTCTACTGCACATATATTCTATAATCTATATTCTATCTAGAATGTAGAACTATCTATATTCAGCTGTAAAGAGGTACCCTTGTCCAAACTTGTGAGTCTACATTGCTCCTTCAAACTCTTGATTTAATCAAAGGGGGGCATCACCGCAAATGGAAAGACATCGAGGGCAGGCATTCATTTGAGGTTTCAGAATTGGGTAATGCCCCATTCTGTAAAACAGAATGTTGTGGTAACTAGAGAAAAGGGGGTTATCTTCATCTTCAGAAAGGTACTATAGAAAGAAGATGCAGGGACACACGAGAGTGGTCATATAAAAGTCACGTTCCTAATAGCAGACCTCTTTATCATGCTGACTCATAATGACTAGAGTCTACCTTTATTGGGAAAACTGTATCATTTTAAAATTGAGTTTGATTATGGTAAACACTAGTGCTGAGCTCTGGTTTGCCCTGGTCTGCTTAAGCTTAGGAACCTCATCCAGAATAACTAAACTTAAACATGACCCACTGTCTATGGCTTACAAGAGGATCCGTTCGACGATGGGTGTGCATTCTGAGTATTTTATGACCTAAATCTAGTGCCAACCCAAAAGTTCTCTCTTGTTGGCTACAAATCCTGTGGTTTTTTTCCTAGTCTACTCTCCTCCTGCCCCCCCCCCCAATCTCTTGGCAACCCCTAATCTTTTCATTACTTTCTTTATAACTTTACAGAATTAATCTGCAGGTGGTTTAACTTACAATTTTTGAATTTACAGTGTTCCAAAAAAATTTGCGCATTCAATAAAGACAGAAATTTGAATTCTGACCTTTTCATGGGCTATTGAGCATCAGGACATGTTCTCTTGTTATAGTAGCGGCTCGTGGGCAGGCACACACCATTAAATAAAACATCTGGTACC
The DNA here is from genome assembly GCA_019843815.1 of Montemys delectorum. NCBI lineage: Eukaryota > Metazoa > Chordata > Mammalia > Rodentia > Muridae > Montemys > Montemys delectorum. The sequence goes on from JADRCD010228753.1 coordinate 7,067, forward strand.
CTTCAGTGTGCTACAGGAATAAATGGAGATAATTGGTAGGTGAGGTAAGGTAAAAGCACCTTCACGGCCTGATTTTTTGAGCTCACAAGGGCCTTATTGCATCATAACCCATCATAAAGCAAGGAGGGCTTACAGTTAGAATCATGCAGGACGGAACATCTTCTGATTGCTTCAGTTTGCTTAATACACATCTGCTTTCTCCACATCTTTTTATGGCTGGATAACTCTGTTTTCTCTGAATAACAGTTTTCCTTTCAGCTCACTGCTCTCTGAGTCTTGTTTATTATGAATAAAGGTGCTATTCACATGTGTGTGCAGTTATGACGTGGACAAAAGTTTTTGATCCAGGTAGAAATGCAAAAGCAAGACTGCTGTACTGTGTGGAAGGAATTGTTCCCTCTAAGACAGATGTGCCATTTTTCACGCACACCCTGCTCCTGTTCCTTCAATTCCGTTACTAGTGTTCTGGGGTTTGGCCATCCTAATAAATATCTGGTGGTGTCTCATTGTTTAACTTTGTGTTTCCCTAATCACACAGAAAAGTCAACATTTTCAAATATGGCATCTGTCCTACACATTTGCCTTTTTAATGAGGTAATATGTTTTTCCATTGCTGATTCTTATAATCATTTGTCTTTTGAGATAACAGACCTTTATAAGGTCTATGTTCTGCAAAGATTCCCTCATAGTCTACAGTTTCTTAGTCTTTTCTTTGTGTTTGGTTTTTGTCTTTGTTTTTTCGAGACAGGGTTTCTCTTTGTGGCCCTGGCTGTCCTGGAATTCACTCTGTAGACCAGGCTGACCTCCAACTTGGAGATCCACTTGCCTCTGCCTCCCAAAAACTGGAATTAAAGGCGTGTGCCACTGCAGCCCAGCAGTTTCTCATTCTTATTGACCATATTGATTCCTTCCCACCCCCCATTGTTGGAGTGTTTTTCCCACAATGTGCACCACATGTGCCTGTTGCCTACAGATGCCGAGAACAGGCATCTTGAAATTAGAGAGCTACAGACGGTTGTGAGCTGCCACTTAGCTCCTGGAAACTGAATCCAGATCTTCTGCAAGAGGACCAGACTCTATCCATTTTTAATGTAAGAACGTGCAGTTGTTTGTATATCAGAATTATGCATTTATGTACTCTTTCATTTATTAAATGTGTCTTTATTGAGTAGATGGTAATGTGAAGGACTGTGCCAGAAGTATAGAGTACAGCATAAGAGATGTGCATTTGCCTCCAAGCCATATGGCCAGAGGTATCATGTCACCTGCCTTCTCTAAATTCACTAAACTGTACTCTGTCTGACTAGGGCAAAACGACGACTGTTTCTTCAAGGCTCTAGTTTACTTTCCTGTTGCTAGAATAAAGTAAAAGCAGCTTGGGAAGGAAAGGATTTTGTTTTTGGTTTGGTTTTGTTTTGTTTTGTTTTGTTTTTCAGCCTGTACATCCAGGTCATAGTCAACCACTGAGGGAGATCAAAGCAGGAACTCCAGAAGGAATAAAAGCAGAAAACATGGAGGAACACTATTTACTGGCTTGTTCCCTAGCTGATGCTCACTAGCTTTCCTATACCACCCAGGCCAACCTGCCTATGGATAGTACCACCTCCAGTGGGCTGGACCCTCCCACGTTAGTCATCAAGACAACCCCTCACATACAAGGCCACAGGCGATTCTGATTTGGATAATGTGTCAACTGAGATTCCCACTTCTCTTTGACCTTTTCCTGGGCTATTAAGCATCAGGACGTGTTCTTTTGTCATGGTAGACAGCTCATAGGCAAGCACACATCATTAAAATCAAACGACTGATACTTTTCAGGGTGCAGCAATAATAAATGGACATAATTGGTTGGTGAGGTATGGTAAAGAGACTTTCACTGTATGATATTTTCAACTCACCAGGGCCTCACAGACTCTAGACTGTGTCAGGCTAACAGTAAAATTAAACCAACACTCCTTCACTCTCACCCCTCGCTACATACAACAGGCAGGAGTGCTGGTCCTGGGGTCAGGAGAGCAGAACTGTCCCTGATCAACTGCTGCAGCACTTGGGAGAGCAGGCCCTGCATGTGGGTGTCTCAGGTGAGATGGCCTGAGGACATGAGCATAGGAGAGCTGGCTCTTGTCTGCTATGTGGTGGCCATGATGAGAGAGAGAGAGACACCCACCTCCCTTCCCTCATTCCTTGCCACCTATGGCAGACAAGAGAGTTGGCCCCTGGGGTCACAAGAGGGGAAGAACTGGCCCTGTCCCTCACCAGCTTGAACATGTAGAAGAGCAGGCCCTGCACCTTGCCTGGACAATAGGGTCGAGCGGTAGCCCCTGGTTGTGGGGTTTGCCAGTGAGCCAGCCCCTAGGGTGTGAGAGCAGGAGAGCCAACAGGCTGACCAGGCCAGAGACCTCTCAGACCCAAATCCTGGGCTTTGAGCAGGCTCAGCTAACATCTAGCCCATCAATGAACTGGTGGAGTACATACAAGGGGCTGGTTTTACAGATGCAAGACGGTAGGAGAGAACTCCCAGTGAGGTTCCTGAATTGACAAAGTAGCAGAAGCCAGAGGCCTGGTACCAGACCACCAAGTCATTGCAAAGAACATTTGCCAGCAAAGGCATATGGACAAAAGGATATGCTGTAGGACACACCATGACACACTACAGCTTCCACAACTGGCTTTTTTTTCCTCTCTGTTGGGAGGAGGTTGCAAGGGTAGAGGGAGGGCACAAAGGGAGAGGGAAATTAGTGGGATTAGACGCATATATGAAATTCACCAAGAAATAATAAAGCCTTTTTTAAAAGAATACTTTAAGATTTATAGCACGACTAAACAGACTATTCAAGAATAGCTCTCTCACAGTGTACCCTCCTGTTTTTCATTTTGACTGAACCCGTGTGGCTCTATGAAGGAAGATGACTAGAAATATTTAAGAATTGCTCAGAAAAAAAAATTAAAGAACCAAGATGTAGGGCTAGACAGATGGCTCAGCAGTTAAGAGCACTGGCTGCTCTTCCAGAGGACCTAGGTTCAATCCCAGCACCCACATGACTGTTCACAACATTCTACAACTCCAGTTCCGGGGGATCTGACACCCTTACAGAGTCCTATATGCAAGCACAACACCAAAGCACATAAAATAAATCATTTAAAACATTTTTAAAGATCCTAAGATACAGAAAAATAATGGTTAGGAACCTTTTAATGAATAAAATAGAAATATGTAAACAGTAAAACAAACTCACTAATTAGTAGTTCAAGTTTTCCTGCTTGGTGCCACGACTCCTAACTCATTGGCATGGCTACTTAGACACAGCTGCACTTTTTCGTGTTGCTGCCCTGTTACCTGCTGCAGACAGTTCCCACTGGCTCTTAAGAGGTAGGTGCTGGGTTCTTATAGGCACTTTTTAGATAGACCTATTATTAAAAATGAAATGACGTAAATGTTCCCTGTTGGTCTGGCATGGCGCTGCATACCTTTAATCTCAGCACTCAGGAGGCGAATGCAGGCTGAGCTCTGTGAGTGTGAGGTTAGCCTGGTCCACTGAGCAACTGGCCCAGCTAAGGCTGCACGGTGAAACCCTGTCTCAAAATACCAAATGGACAAAATAATAAACTTCCATCATTTCCCTTCATCTCACTGGAGAAATCCTATCCCCACTGGAGATCGCAAAACCTTTGCAAGAAGACGTAATATAGCAAATCAGCCCCTACTCCTGGTGACCTCACTCCAGTACCATCCTTCCTATGGACTCATCAATAAGGTTTCATATTCTCAGTTGCCTCTCTTGCTAGCTGAAGGCTTGGCAGACGGTAGGGATTCAATAATAATTTTGCGAGTGAATGGAAGCTAAAACATTTTCCCTTTCTGGTCTCTTTAGATCATCCCTCTACCCAGAAGCACTCAATTTTTTTTCTATGCATCACCCTCACCCCTATCCCCACCCCCAAACCTTTATACTCCTAGAAACCTGAGCCCTTCCATCCTTTGATCAATCACTATAACGATAGTTTTGTTTCCCTCCCAAAGAAGTCCAGCTTTCATTATCCAGGGCTATTTGCTGGAGAAAGTCTTTGAAATGCATATGAAAATATAATAACAAGAAGTGGGCTGGGAGAGATGGGTCATTGGGTTAAGGCACCAGCTGCCAAGTCTGATGACCTAAGTTCAAGCCTGGGACCAACACCCAAAGTTATCCTCTGACGTACACACACACATACATACACACACACACACACACACACACACACACACACACACATACACACACACACACACTGTACACACACACACACTGTACACACACACACACACACACACACACACACACACACGGGATATGTGTGCGTATAATTGTGTAATCTGAGCTTTAAATACAAGAAGTTTAGAAACAGAGAATGTTACAAATTCCCTCAGGTATAGAAATCGAATGAATTACAATGCCTTAGAGTCTAGGCAGCTAGAGATACAGTGATGTGTTCTGTTTGATACACAAGCCTGAAATGGAAGGGCCACTGGGTGGAAAACCTACAGAGGAGTCTTTTCACTTCAACTGGCATTTTGAAAAAGAAGTGGATCTGGGAATGGCTGACATGTATCATTGTTAAATGAGTTGCTTAATGGAAAACCAGCCAGGAGAGTTGCCCGCTGCCGGCATACACCTGGAAAACGTTTTTTTTAATACCTTTAGAACATTCTGGATGATTCATTACATAAATGTACCAAGCACTTGGGAGAAACAAAGCAGAACAAAGGTTGCAAACCATTCTTTTTGATTTCAGACTATCCAACCTCAGACAGAGAACTACTTGACCTAACTTCTGAGTCCACAAACAGCTTTGGGAAAATAGTTATTGCTTTGCCTCAGCCTTCCTAGAACAAGAACCAAATGTCCCTAAGGGCACCAAATGACACCACCACCCCACTGCCAAGCTGGCGTCAGCGAAGAGATAGGCTATTTGCAGAGCGTGCCCGCCTCTGCTGTGCGTGGGCAGTTAAACTACCAGGAAGCCGAGTGCTGCTTGCCTGGCGACAGGGTTGCTAGGTGCCTCTGAAGTAGTGAGGCGGAGAGGTGTGCAGTATTGCCCCCACGCTTCTTATTTTACCCAGTGACAGTTGCAGGCTGAACACAAAGGTGAGAGCAGCGTCTACTGTGTTCGGAAGAATGGCCAGCCAAGGCCCCTGTGGGGCAGAGGGAGTGGGGTCTAAGCTTTCATAGGATGGAGCAGAAGAAAGTAATGACATTTGGTTTCACCGTAATTGCTTTAAGCAGCCTGTGTGAGAACTAATTATGAGGTCATCTGGCTCCAGAGAAACCCCACCTCTTCCCTTCTCTAGAATGCTACTAAAATATCAGCATTGCGTCACCACCCTCGCTCCCATTGGCCGCCTTCCTTAAAGGAGTCAGAATGGTCTGTCTCTGACCAGCCGCTGAGATCTTCATAGACCTAGGGATTCACATCTTTCCATCAGGAAACTCGGTGCTGCTCCATTATCATATCACAGAGACACTGTTGATTTTAAAACACAGGAGTGGTGAATGACAGAGAAGGGAATGAAGCATAAGTTATAAGCTTTAGGTCGTGATAATGCAATGTAAGATCCAGGAGGGGTTCTGGATTTCAGATAAAATGCTTACTGATATTTTGCCTCTTTCTGTCCCTTACCAGACTCTAATGCCCTTCAAGAGACTTTTTTTTTTAAATTAGGTGTTTTCTTTATTTACATGTACATTTTCCCTTTCCCATCTTCCCCTCCAAAACAAACAAACAAACAAACAAACAAAAGCAAGAACAAACCCCTTTTGCCTCCCCC
>JADRCD010228753.1:13272-24843 GCA_019843815.1 Montemys delectorum
AAATAGCTTGCTCCCACCCTAAACTGCTCCTGGCCCAAAGGCTACAAACAACTGAGCGTGGGCCGAAGCCTCCAAAACTAAATAAAATGTTCCCTTTCTCAGATGATTATCTCTGGTATTTGCGTTAAAAACAGAGACATCAAACGTTATCTATTTGCATCACCTTTAAAAAGTACAGCACTGCCTCTGAAAGGTCATAAGCATCGATGCATGTGTGCGGGGGGCGGGGGGGGGAGTTAATTACGGCACAAAGATAACTGACTGGACGTACTTGATTTTTGAAATTCCCATTAAACATGATGGAAATTTTAGCAAACAAATCATAGCAATAAAAAAAAACAACAGAAGAGGTAATAACATGGAAAGACAGGGGTGAGAGCGTATTAATGTAGCTGGTTGAAGAGGGCTTCGTCCAGGATGGTGGTGCGAAAGGTGAGATGACACTAGGGACACCCGAGTCTCGAGACTCGGTGATCAACTGGGTAGAGCTACAGAAAACAAACACAAGGCCAACGAGTTAGGACTTCAGGTCCCCTGTGTGTTCTCTAAAATGTAGTCCAGAGGTTTGTTTTGGAGGACAGTGAAAACAGAGGACTCTAGGAGAGGTGAGAGTAGAAAAAGCAAGCAGAAAAACCGACATGCTCGAGATGAAACTCATTCTTGCTCCCTCCCTCTCCCCCCTCCTCCACCTGGCTTCCAGCAGACCGGGAACCAGAACTGACTTAGAGAGAGGAGCTCAGAGCTCTTTCTCCAGTGAACTCACCCCAAGTGAATTAACGGCAAGTACGCTGAGCATGATCTTCCTGCAGTGGGCCACGAAGCCTTATCCTAGCCTGTTCCTGTGGTATATGGACTGACCAAGTCTCAGTTTCCTCTTCTATAGGCATAGCGGACCACCTGTCTACCAAACTCCTTCTTCAAAGAATTCCTGTAAAGTTAAGTGAAAGTATGAAAGACCGTATGTGCCAACAATGGTTTGTATGTCTATAATCAGCCTTTTATGGCTTAAGGTACAATTTTCATACTGGACTCCAAGTGACCCACCACAGAGAGACCTTCTTTACTGTATCAGAGATCCTCACTATAACATTAGTCACAATAGAAAAGCTGTGGAATCAGCTTAGGCATACAACAGAGGAGTAGATAAGGAAAATGTAGTACAGTATACAATGGATTATTTCAGCCATAAGGGAAAAAACAAACAAACAAACAAAAAAATGAAACAATTTGCAGGAAAATGACTGTAGCTGGAGATGATCACATTAAGTGAATTGAGGCAGTCTAAGTGGGACAAAGTTCATGTTTCTGCTCATCTATTGATAGTAAACATTTCAGATATATATAATATTTGCCTGCATAAGGCATGAAAGTAGAAGAGAAATAGTCCTGTCTAGGAAACAGAAAGGTCTAATTAAGAAAAGAAAGAAAGAAAGAAAGAAAGAAAGAAAGAAAGAAAGAAAGAAAGAAAGGAAGAAAGAAAGAGGGCAAGGGAGGAAAGGAAGAAAGGAAGGAAGGAAGGAAGGGTGAAAGGGAATATTTTCAATGTACATTATATACTGGAATGAAACTAACCTAATGCAACACAGTATAATAAAAATGGTACAACCCAAAACATACAACAGGTATACTCAAGTACCCATGAGCTAATGAGAGATAAGTTATTGTGTAAATTGTGTATAGTAAGTAATAAAAAAAAAACCAAAGAAATTAAAGAAATAATCAACCATAAAAATAATAAGTTTCCACAAGAATGTGATTAATTCTATTAACTTAAAATATGTTTTTAAATTCAGATAAATTGAAATCATGTAACTTTTCTCATCATAATGCAATAAAACTTAAAAAAAAAATAGGTTTCAGAATACAGTCTAGTGGTAGACCACTAGGATCGCATGTGTGAAGCCCTTAGCATCTTAACAGATACAGTAATTACTTTTAAGATTTCAAAACATATGCGAACAAAGAGGTGGTCAGAGGTTACAAGTATTTGCAAAGGACACAAATTTGTCTCCCAGCACTCACATTCGGTGACTCACAACTGCCAGTGACTGTAGCCCCAAGGGTCTTACAGCTGTGGGTATCTGTACTCATGGGCAAAGGCACAGATATATACGTATAATTTAAAATAAAATAAATATTTAGGATTTCAAATAATAATAAAAAATTAAAATATAGTGGCATACATTAAAAATCAAATAGCATAGCTGAAGAGCTGGCTTAGCAGTTAGGAGCACTTGCTGCTTTTACCGAGGACCTGAGCTCCAGGCCTCCCACCCATCTGGTGGCTTACAACCATGTATAACTCCAATTCTAGAAGATCTGATATTCTCCTCTGATCTCCTCAGGCGCACATATGGTTCACAAATCCATGTGAGCAAAACATTCACACATAAAAATAAAAATGAGTAAGACTTTAAAACCCCTGAATACCTATGTAAAAAATAAAATTAGGGAACTAACCTCCGGGGGGCGGGGGCAGTGCGGGGAGGAGTATAAGAAAAACAAAAAGATACAGAAGTAAAAATGATAGGGATATAAATCAGAAAATTAGAAGGTAAATTCACAAACTGAACAATCAAATAACAAGAATAAGGAAGGAAACTTATTTAAGAAACATTACAAGTAAATTTTCCAGAGTGAAATAACCAAGATTGAAGGAGTTCAGGGTACTTGGCTGATGACTCACAATGAACCACATCTAATCACAATCTATTACACTGGAACATGTACAGGCTTGGAGAGGCCGGACGTTAAGGCTGCAGATAGACATCACAATAATGTTTTAAAGCTTCTAAAAGGAAAGTGTCTCCTAAGCGAGATGTCTATATCGGGGCAGTAGCATGAGGAACTAAGGACATTTTCATCACTCACAGCACTGAACATTTTATGAATTTTCAGACACCTGAAGAAGTGGTAAAATAAATTTATTTTAATTAAAAAAATAAAATGTGAGAGCCTGGTGACACAAAGAGAGGTGAAAGGGTTCACATACCGTGTCTACGAGCAAGCTCACGACCCCAGCTCTGGAGAAGAGTCTGAGGTCAGACTTTCCACACTAAAGGCATTTATCCTTTCTTCTTGGAGAGCTGAAATGGCAGTTGACATGTTTGGCCACATGCAATAAGAAGAACATTAGACATTTAGCAGATATTGGGATAGATAGAAAAACAATGAAAAGAATTCCAAAGATTTTCAACCCAAGAAAGACATATCTGTGAGTGACAAGAATAATAATTGTTGTACAGGCCCTGGTTATACCTAACAGTATCGTCATTGTAATACAATAATTTTGCTCTCAGTCAGATTATGATGCAGCTTCAATAGAAAAAGCACAAATGGATTCAAAAGATAAGATATGGAGAGGATATAGGGATGAGAGATAGAGAAAATCATCCCATTCTGAAGGAGGAAGTAAGTTGTAATGGATAATGACTGAGACAAAAAAAAAAAAAAAAAGTAAAACCATAAACATAGTAATTGATGTAGAGATATTTTCATCCAGTACCATGGATGCTTGGATCACATCCCAGGACCTTCTAGGTCTGTGTGATTGACTGCAATGCAGACATACCCTTGGTACACACCTTTAATGCCAAACAATGAAGATAAAGTTCGTTTGTAGAGGAAGCATCCACATTCGAAAGCGACGTCTAATTGAGAGGCAGACAAAGTGATCAGAGAAAGATTTAACAAAATAGGATCTGCCCAACTCTCAAAGGAACGAACAGAGAGGTGACACAAGAGGAAAGGAGGAGACAGTTTTACCCGGACAGTTTTACAGGGATGGGTTGCAGAGAGAGAACAAGCCAGACACAGCTGAAGACAGAATGAGCCAGAAAATAAGAAGGAGCCAGAAGATAGGCCATATTGCCAAAGTTAGTTTGAGGCCAAGTAGAACCTATTCGATCAGAAGCTGAGAGAAGCCGTATTGAATCGGTCAATTGGAGAGCTCGGTACCAATTAACGCAATATTAATATTCTAGTGGGGGAGTTGCTATATCCCTTTTTATCTATAGGGCACTCTCTGCCCCGATTTTGTTCACATAAATCCCACGTAATTGACACAGAAATACTATAAATGTATTTGTAAGCCTAGACTGGGAAAGTTCTGAGCTATTCTAACCTATACCCAAACCACAGGCCGTGTGTTACTTGAAGTTCATGTCATGACTGGTATGCTGTGCTCCACATGTGCCCTCAGGACCAGTTATCATGGTTACATGCTGTGATGAGTTAGTATATGCTCAGCCCAGGGAGTGGCACGATGAGAGGATGTGGCCCTGTTGGAGTAGGTGTGCCACTGTGGGTGTGGGGCTTTAAGACCCTCATCTTAGCTGCCTGAAAATCAGTCTTTCACTAGCAGCCTTCAGATGAAGATGTACAACTCTCAGCTCTGCCTGCATCATGCCTGGATGCTGCCATGCTCCCACTTTGATGATGATGGGCTGAACCTCTGAACCCGTAAGCCAGCCTCAATTAAATGTTGTCCTTTATAAGAGTTGACTTTGTCATGGTGTCTGTCCACCGTGTTTTACTGCATGTTTTCACAGCAGTAAAACCCTAACTACAACAAATCCTCACCATCCATCCAGCCTTCCGGCTACTTCTCTCCTTCATCATCTTCCCCTCCTTCGTGTATTCTCTCTCTCTCTCTCTCTCTCTCTCTCTCTCTCTCTCTCTCTCTCTCCCTCTCTCTCTTTGTCTGTCTGTCTCTCTCACAGTAAGGATTATTGATGCCCCAGGTTTCAGTCTGGACCAGGACATAGAACATAGAACTCAGCTTCTGAATACACAGCACACAAGACTAACCCAAACAGAAATGAGTTTGAGCCAGAACAGGTGAGTTAAAACAGCCAACAGCATTCAGAAAGAACTAGAAAGTGTGAGTGTATTTAGCAGCAAGTCTCAGAGACTGAAAACATTCTAGGCCTACATACAATTGTACGCAGGCTAAGAAGCTTCCAGGACGAGGCTTAGGTTAGCAGACGGAGGCAACAAGCCTTGGAGACGGCAATTATAACAGGAGAATAAAAGTTACATTGGCAGTTTGGAAGCATGAATTTGATGCATGTTAGGGAAGAGCATAAAGAGGTGACAAGGGGTTGATTCTGGGTAAAGAGAAGTAGATGGGAGCAACTAAAGGGATTTCTTATCTTGTACCAGTCTGTATGTCATTCTTTAGACTTTGTGTACCTTTGATTTCGATTTTTGAAAATATTCAGTGGGGGAAAAAACACAAAAGAAAAGCCATGCTGTCCAAATATTGCCCGAGTGTCTCCTTACTGTGTGACAGTAGTAGCACCTTCCTCCAGTTCCTCCCAGCACTCAAGCCCTCGTCTTGCCTCTAGGATTCCCATAGCTTTTCTGTACCATGCCATGACTCCTCCTTCCAAACCCCTCCCTTCAGTTTCCCTGTGTCCACACTCAATGTTTCACTTGCTTACATTCCTTGTTGAAACAGATGAACCTACGAATTCTGACAAGTCAACATATTTACTCTCCATTCCATAGTGGAACGTAAGTTTCTTGAACACTGAAGGTATGTCTTTGAAAAATCTCTAATACCTGATTCCATTCTTCTTTAGTATTTTTTTAATCATGTGTATATGTTCTGGGGGGTGTTGGGTATGCACACGTGAATGTAGGTAAGCTGAAGAGTTCAGATGAGAGTATCAGCTCTCCTGAACCTGGAGTTACAGGCAGTGGATGGCGGGAATTGAACATGAGTCCTCTGCAAGAGCAGGAAGCACTGTTAACTATCGAGCAATCTCCGCAGGCCTCGGATTTCATTCTTACAACGGTATGGACCCATTCACATATTCACTTGTGACAGCTTATGGACCATATGCAACTATCACACATGGGTCAGCATAAGTAACAATGAAAGACTACAAGACGAGTTTTATAGCCACCAGTTTGCACATGGTGAGGAGAAGAGAAAGCAGTGACTATTCCACCTTAGCTTTGGGGAGAAGTATCCCATTTCCTTATCTGTCCAGGCTTGGGCAGAAGTATCACGTCCGTTATCCACTCAGTCGGCATCAGCTAGCCGTCAATTGCGCTTCAATCGTTTGTGGATGCCCCTCCTCCTCTACCATTTCCAAGTGAAACTCAAAGCCAAACCAAACAACCACAACAACCAAAACCAAAACCCAGAGGCGGTAATGTCTTTTGCAGTTCCAAATACTTACGGGAATCTAAAGCCCAAGTAGTCCCATTGATATCCACATTGGCGCTGAAATCACCGGTGCTGTGCCCTAAGCGATTTCATTTTGTGTAAAAGAGTGCTTGCTCAGACAGTAGCTTGTCCTGAGAGACTCTACAGGCAGCCTTTGCCTACCCTTCTGAAGATGGAGGATGACTCAGCACCTGGCTGGATAAAGGCATATCGCCTCATGACTGGCCTTACACCCGCAGCACGGGCCGATTATTCATTCCTAGGAGTAGAAAGAGTCCCAGTCTCTAAACTTATCAGAGTGAATCGGGACTGTAGGAACGCATCGGCATATAAAATCCTATCGTGGGAACCAGACCCAAGAATTTATCAGACATAAAATTGAAAGGGTGTATTCCTTCACCTGGGCCCCATAAAGACATGGACCACAGAGTCAGACCCCACTGAGCTATCGTCTGACCTGGGTGTATGTAACAATAAACCAAAAAGAGAGAACTCCTGAGCATCCAGGCCCAGGGCTTAATCTCAGTTCAGTCCCTGCTGTTGCCAAGGTCTACCCAACTAATGTCTGTCCTCCCTCCTAGTCACCTGTCTATACCCACCATTCATCTTTCACCTACTCGAATATCTTGACCTGGTTGGTCCTATGTTTTGCTTTACCTTACTCTAGCAGCTTTACCTTACACCTGCATCCTGACCATCGATAGCCAGCAAAGGCAGTCAAAGTACCTTCTCCAGTTTCTGCAGCTCATTTATGTGCATCATTTTATCCAAGACAGACTCTATCTGCATTTCTATAAGAAATATCAATTCACCCTAACATTTTATATGCATATATATAATATTCCACATATATTATTCCATACATATACATATACATGTAGTGTGAAAATTAATATTAATAATTAAAATAGGAATAAAAGGACTGGTACTCCTATTGGTACTCCTCTTGGCCAGGGTTATCAAGAAAAGCAAGATTATCTGTCAAATTGCTACCACTGAAACCCCTCTTATCTATTTATTGTTACTGACATTGCAGAAAGACACAAGTGCATTCCTCCCACAAGATCTGACACTTGAAGAGAGCAGTGCTTCTCCCCATCGTAGAGAAGAGTTGTGGACCCTTTGTCACCATAGGCACTAGAGTACTTGTTTTCTAAGAGACTGTGGCAATCCACTGCCAAGTGGGGACAGCCAGGACCTTTCCACTGCCCTCTCTGGAAACTACCCAGATCCTGTCACAGTCTCTCCTTTCCTGTCTTACGGAATTGCCACCTGTCGTGATTGCTGCTACCACTTCTCTCCTTGTCTGCAAAAGATGCTTCTCTTCCACTCTCTGGGCTGACAAGAAGCAGTCACCACCAAGATCCTAATCTCTCAGAACAAAACAAGAGAAAGGCTTTTCTATGGCAACATTTGCTTTCTGTTTAGCAACGTGAAGCCCCTGGGGCAAAGAACACAATGGCTTGGCTACTTTCTTGGAAGGGGAAAGGAAAAAACACCATTTAGCAATGAAAACAAAGCACAAGTCTGTCCTGCAGAGCGAGGGGGGCACTTGAGTACTTGGGGCAAGAGGAGAAAGTTAGTCAAAGAGGATAAAGTACAATTGAGAGGAATAAACTGAGATCTGTGGCATAACAACAGATATCACAGTCAATAACAAATAATAATGTATTTCAGATTTCGAAATACTTGATGAATTTCAAGTGTGTGACTACAAAAAGTGGCAAGAAAGTGAAGGGTTATGCTAATTAGCTAACCATTCCACACTGTATATAAATATAGACATCACATAGCATCCATAACATACATAATTATAACATCAATTATAAATATGTGTACTTCAGTACTCCAATACAAGTGTACACATACATTCAAAGCATAAATATGGAAGGGTATACATATGTATAAAATTATACTTATGAAACAATTTACAGAGTGCTGTGAAAAAAGAGGTTTTTGTTGTGACAGAGCTTTTACTAAAAGAACCTGATGCATCCTCTACTCCAGTACTATTGCCTTTGAACTGCATTCCAAACACAGGGAAAAACATGTTTATAAAACTGCAAAGGTCAAGGCCAGTAATGGAAATTGATTTTACATGCTCAGCAAAGTGTTTTTAAAAACCGTAGCACAGTACAAGGAGAAAAAGAAATCTATTTAATTACTCGACAGTCTTTTGTTGTCCATTAAAAAGGTTCCAGGATTGTCTACTGCCCTGAACCAACTTAACATAAATCCTTCCCATTAAAGAAGTACATCTCAGAGACGACCTCTCTGAAGAGGTGAAAACTCCAGAGGATGAACTCAAACACAGAGGAGCGATCCCTGCACCAAGACAAGTTCTTTCCATTAAACGTTTTTAATCAGCCAGAAATTTTCACTTGACATTCCTGTCTGCTACCTGAGCACCAGGCCCTTTGAAATTGTATTTTTCTCTCTTCATTTTCTCTTTGATGAGATAATGGAGAAAAAAAATCAATAGCCCCTGTTAAAGGAGCAATTATGGTCTATTTTTTTTTTTACCTATAATTTTTTTCTCATATTCAACACTAAATTTTTTCTCTATATTTAAAAAAAAAAATCATGTTTTAAAATAAGATTTTACAGCCAGGGCTATACAGAGAAACCCTGTTTTCGAAAAACAAACAAACAAACAAACAAAAAACAAATAAAATAAGATTTTACTGTTAAGAACTTACTGCAGTTTAAAGTCTTACCCTTTTAGATGGGATATAAGGACACAAATTAGTTTGAAGAAGCTGTGGTTGTGAATGACTAGTTGGCTATACAAGAAAGGATATGTCCTGTGACAAAGGGGCAATAGGCAATATAAGGATAGTGTCCTAGAGACGTCAGATTGTATACCCTTCTATAGATCACTGCACTCATGCAATCACTATTCAATTAATTCCATTTCATTAAAATGTCTGAAGTGCATAGCCAGGTACGATGCATATGAAATTTAGTCATTTATCCAAATCAGCCACAATTCATTAATCATGCATGAAATATAATATGTAATACCTAGTCAAGGATAGTAACGTAGAAACCATGATGAATGCCTCTTGCTACAACTATTAGTTTGAAAGACATTAACAGTTGAAGGTTGATTGATAGCCACCAAAGACAACTTTCATAACTACTTTATCATAACTGTCATATCAAGCTAAGTTTTTACCTAAGATAGTGCTGCTTCGGTTGCTTATCTCAACTGGAGTGTATCTTTTCTGACTCTTTCCCACGCAACCCACTGAAATGACATCTACTTCCTGTTCATCATCCCAAGCCTGAGAATTACCATATATCTTCCAGAGGACAGTTTCCTGCCATTTTAATTTAAACACTGTGTTGGTTTGTATAGGCTTGACCCAGGGAGTGGCAACATTAAGAGCTGTGGTCTTGTTGGAGTAGGTGTGTCTCTGTGGGTGTGGGCTCTAAGACCCTCATCCTAGCTGCCTGGAAGCCAGTCTTCTACTAGCAGCCTTCAGATGAAGATGTAGAACTCTCAGCTCTGCCTGCACCATGCCTGCCTGGATGCTGCCATGCTCTCACCCTGATGATAATGGACTGAACCTCTGAACCTGTAAGCTAGCCTCAATTAAATGTTGTCCTTTATAAGACTTGCCTTGGTCATGGTGTCTGCTCACAGCAGGAAAACCCTAAGACAAACACCCTCAAAACTTTATACTGCTCTTTTCAAACTCATTAATCAGGCCTTTCAGCTGCTCATGACTTCCAGTCAAGCTCTGAATTTCCTTGATACTTTCATTCATCCATGTGAAGATGAAAATCGCTGTGCCAAAAGACAGCAGTCCATGCCCTAATCCCAGAAGCCTTTGTCACCTTTACTTATCTGATTAGACTGGGGCTCTCAAACTGAATCGACTCTCCTGGATCAACTAGGTAGACCTTAATGCAGGTACATGTGTCCTCATAAGTAAAAGGCAAAGCGAGTTCTGACACATGTGGAAGTGGTACCAGGAAGATAAAATGAAAAGAGGCAGGAGCATGTTGCCCTTGGTGATTGGAGTAATGTGGCCACATGCTGTGCAATACTAGCTGCTGCCAGCCGCTGAGAGCAGCAGGAAGAGACTCTTTTCAGCAGCCTCTAGAGAAAGCTGACATTTTGACTGCAGCCCACTGACAGTAACTCGTGACTTCTGGCCTCCAAAACCATTAGAGATGAAGCTGTCAAATCACATCCAGAGAACAACTCAGGTCGTAAACCTCAAAGCTATCACAGAGTGGGAATTCTTTATCTTTTGTTTTGTTTTGTTTTGTTTTGTTTCTTACCTCGAAGGGCTGGAGCTCAAGAATTTGTCTAGAATTGAAGGTGGGTCAGTATGGATGCATCGGCTGTGGAGGCCATAGAGCCAAAAGTGGTGTGAGGAAAGTGGTAAAAAGTAGTCAGTTAGTAGCTAGGAGCAGGGCTGAGTGAGACTGTAAATATATTGAGGTCAGAACATACAAAGCTTCCAGGGCTCATAAAGACAAAAGAAAAAGTATCCCTGGTGTCTTAGCTAGGGTTTTACTGCTGTGAACAGACACCATGACCAAAGCAACTCTCATAAGGATAACTTTAATTGGGGCTGGCTTACAGGTTCAGGGGTTCAGTCGATTATCATCAAGGCAGGAACAGGGTGTAATCCAGGCAGGCATGGTTCAGGAGGAGCTGAGAGTTCTCCATCTTCATCTGAAGGCTGCTAGGAGAATAAGAGTCTTAAAGTCCACGCCCACAGTGACACACCTACTCCAACAGGGCCACGCCCACAGTGACACACCTACTCCAACAAGGCCATACCTCCAAATCGTGTCACTCCCTGGACCAATTTTCAAACCATGACACTTAGGGCCAACAGAAGTCCTGTAACTCTGCCTGGGAAAAGGCAATAGGAGACAAAAAGGCAATACTGAAGAGAGAAGTCTTTAAGAACATTTTATGAACTGATAGTAAGTCGAAGAAAACATAAACCTAGAGATTGAGATAAGCAAAGGAGAATGGAAGCACAAGTTTGCAGAAATGGAACAAGTTTAGATGGTGATGACTTCTGGAGATGTGCTTATGAGAGGCACGAATCCAAATGGCGGAGAAAAGGGAGTCCCACTGGGTATGGGAACACTGGAGTAATCCGGCGTGGTGCCATGAACTAGAAAACCTGGATCCCAAACAGCAAAATTTAAACATAAACATAAAGTGTGCAAATAATGGGACTTCTAGAATAAACAAACATTTTAAAATTTATCCCCAAATAAGAAAAATACAAAATATTACACAAAATACCAGTAGCAAAATCAAAAGACAAACTCCAATAAACAAGGAAAATGTCACTTATTTCAGTAGAGATAAATTTTCTTTGCTGTATCAGGATTTCTGATTGGAAAATAGGCACACA
>JADRCD010228754.1:0-35510 GCA_019843815.1 Montemys delectorum
TTGCTTGCTTGCTTGCTTGCTTGCTTGCTTTTTTGAGGTAGAATTTCTTTAGTCCTAGCTATCCTGGAACTAGCCCTGTAGACCAGGCTGGCCTCGATCTCAGAGATCTTCTTGCCTCTGCCTCCCAAGTGCTGGGATCAAAGGTGTGTGCCACCACCGCCCATCTAAAAGTTTTAAGGTGGATTGAATGCAAGATTATATTAAGCAAACCAGAAGAGAACCAGGAAGTGAATTCAGAGTAGAGATTTAAAGGAGCAGAACATGAGTCACATTTGAAAATAAATGTCATAAAGATATAGCTTTAATTCAGAACTCAGTTTCTGGGATTATTTTTCCTGAAGAATCATGATCTTGGGAGGCCAGAGTGAAGATTTGGGGTTTTGTTGTTGTTTTGTTTTTTGATTTTTGTTTTTTGTTTTTTAAAAAAGCAAACATAGGTCATGCAAAATGTACTTTTTATAGAATTAGCTAATTTATTTGGTAATTTATATTATTAAAGGTGAAACCTAGGATATAATGTTCCCTAGTGTTTTTGACAACAGAACCCTTTTTTTTAGCAGAAAATTTTGTGGAATTGTTCTCTAGAACATTGGGCTAATGCTTCAGAGGAAAGGTTTATATTGTAACATAGAAGGAATATAGACAGCTTGGGTTTAGCTCAGAAAAGATGGCTTAGGGAGGTTAGACATCTGGCAATCATTTTCTGTGAAGGAGGAGTGGAGGATGGATTAGGTAGGGGTTCTGGGACTGTTAGTCATGTTGTGCTCGGTGATATAGATGAAGTGAGGTGGCCTTTGTAGGTAAGTGGACAGACAATAGTACTGTCAGATGACAGAAAGATCTGTTTCTGCTTTATGTAAGAAAACTTTGTATATCATAGCTGTGCAGGCAGAAATGAAAAGGGAATATTAGAAAGCAATGGGTTCTCTGATAATGACTCTGCATGTGGGAGTGACGGAGGGCGGAGGATGGCACAGACAGTTTATGATAAAGGTATATCATGCATGCCTGGGTTTGCCTTTGAATATAGTACTAAAGTATGGATTCCTGGTACCTAACATGCAGTAGACATCTAATACATAATTGTTAAAGAACCTGTAAGGAAAGTCTGCATCGGGCCACTAGCCTTAAGAAGTACGAAGGTTTAGTTTAGACATGCCAATACTTTGTAGACCACATTGTCATGTTAAAACATAAAACATGTTAGCTGGATACCTGAATGCACACAGCAGAAACAAGAGATCAGCTTCTTGATGTCCTGTGATCAAAGTATCTCTAAATTTGAGCATTAAGCCCAAAGAGTAGAAGAGGGGGAGACTGTCAAAGAGCTTTAACTTAGTTCACACTCTCATTTTGTATCACAGCTCTTTGGGTTGCTGTCTGATACTTGGTGATCATCATCTGTTTGTATGGACAGAAAGAGGTGGCATTCTCCCAGTTCCCAAGGAATAGTTTTATTTGGAGAGATGTTATTTGGTTAGCACTCCTGTAGAGGCACAGTTCCTACTCTGTATATTTAGTGTATCTCAGAGTTAGGTTGTAGAGACTCTCAGTCTGTCTATATCAGCAATGAGAATTTGTTTTTGAGACAGAAGCCCAGACTATGGTATACAATTTAATGATCCTCTCATGTGCTCAGATTATAGGCTTGTGTTCATCATGAAAATTTATTTTTAAGTTACATAAAATAGTGCTTCTCTAGTATAGTCATTTCTCAGGTTAAAATTTTGCATATTAGGGCATTAGGGGTGAGTCTCAGTTAGAAAAGCACTTGCATGGTAAGCATGCACACCTGGTTTCAATCCCCAGCACTGAATAATAAGACGTGGTGATATATGCCTGCAACCCCAGCACTTGGGAAGTGGAAGCAGGAGGGTCAGGAGGTTAAAGTCATTTTGGCTACATAGCAAATTCCAAGCTAGCCTGAGTTATGTGAGATTCTATTTCTAAGCAAACAAAATTTTCTATGTATCTTACTAGAATATATAAAGAAAAACTGCAGTAATTGTCACATGGCACTCGGCATTACAGGCAAAAGCATTACAGGCAAAAGCATTCAGCTTTCACATGTGGTTGAAAGCTTAGTAGAAATTGTATGTCTCTGCTGTGATGGGTTCTACTCAGAATTTTTGTTTGTTTTTCTTTGCTTTGGGGTTAGTGTGCTTTGTTTTGCTTTTTAAAGACAGGATCTCATATAGTCCAATCGGGGCTTACAGGCCTGTGCCACCACACTTGACCTGTTAGTTTATGATTATTAAACATTATGAACTTCTTGCATATTGATTTTTTTTCTTCAGGAAGATTGTTTCATTGGAAGAATTGTTCCCTTTGCTTCAATATTTTTGGACATCCTCCTGGCTTTAAAAAATGTGATGTTCTTAGAGGGTGAACTTGATAGTTTTTTCTTGTATTTTTTTGTTACCAAATAATTTTTGTTCTGATGCTCCAACTAAGCGGCACTGTTAAAAGCAGTCTCTTTTCTTGTTTTAACCATTTGATATTTACTCCAGAATATTCTGCTATCTATCAGTTTTTGTTTCCTGATACAATCTAGATCTGAACCTTAGGGATCATGCCTTTGTATCTTCTCCATTTTCTTATACAATATCTTAGACAAAGTGGTCCAACCTTCTTGCTTTATAGAGAACTGTTAAGTATGTGTTGCGATTTTAATCTGATACACATTTTGTATTTACATGTGCTGAAATTTATTTTCAAATCAACCGAAGATCTTAGAATTGAATTTTCAGCCAAACCCCTAACAACCTTATTTCTACTGACTTTTATAGTTTATAAAGCTTAGTTACATATGATCATGTAGCTTATACTGGTGTTTCAGTCAGTAATGGACTGTATGTGTGGCATATATACACATAAGCATACATGTCTATGTGATAACAGTGATAGGGGTGCCATATGGCCTACTTGTAGCAAGGTATTTCTTCTGAGTGTGTAAGGATACTCTCACAATGACAACACTGCCTACAGTACTTCTCAGAATGTATCACTGTTGTTAAGCAGCCCAGGGTATCATTGTGTTATGCCCACCCCTTATTCCTATTAAAGACCCAAAGAATCAACTTGCTAATAAGTGACAGGCTTCCACTTGGCTTTGACCACTGTTACACTTGTCACGTTACATCATTATGTTTCTAAACTGTCTATCTTTTCTTACTGTCAATAATTCAGCAAAATATTTCCTAAGTACTTAGGCTTTTTATAGAAATCTTTTCATGTACATTGGCAAAAAACAAGCCTCTTATCTATAACATTTTGTTTTTAGTGAACACAAACAAGCACTCACCTATATAGATGTTCACCCAAGTAGACAGCAGTTAGGATATTGAACTGTACTTTGTCTTTTTACATGTTCGTCTTTTCAGACAGATTGTGTGCTTCTTGAGCCTTCTTGGACTATGCTGTGAGTTCTTTAAGTCCTTTAAATATGGATCCCGATGCACAGGTGTCTAGTGTAAAGTAAATGCATGAGTGAATAAATGAATTCAGAAGTGAGAGTCAGTATCAGTATGCCTTCTGGGACCTTAGAGTCTTCTTAGAGAAGTCAAAGTTGACGTGTACATTAAATACAAAGATAAACAAAAATATTGCTTTATTTTAAGAGAAACTTTGTTTATAGGGTTTGTTTTTTTTTAACTAATATAAAACAGATTCCCAGCCTGTAGTTCATGTAATTGCTTCCCGGCGTCAGGATTGGTCAGAACATGAGATTGCAATGGAGACTAGCCCCACCATAATATATCAGGATGTATCCAGTGAATCACAATCAGCTACTTCAACAATCAAAGCTCTGTTAGAACTCCAACAGACAACAGGTATGAATTTACATGCTCAGCTGAATGAAGCATGTTTTCTCTAGAGACGGGTTGCTAAAATACACCGCTGTTACATAGTTTTTGTAAATTTCTCCTCCTCTGGACTTATCTCTAATTATTGGTACAGTTTACTGTTCTTTTAGATGTACATAGGCATATGAAGCATAGATGGAGTGTTGTCATTAGAACAGAGATAGACAGAGTGACTTCTACTTCAAATGGAGAATCCTCTTGCCAGCAGTGGGAAGTGGGTTGTCACGTGCAAGCATGAATGCAAAACAAGGATAGGTGTAGCTCAGTTGCTGGGTATATTTAGGAATGTCAGGATAGATCAAAGGGTCCTACTTTGCTCGTAGATACTGTCTGTACCATAAAACACCATTTGACTTGCTTGTAAACATTCTCATTTGCTCTCACCTTATTTTTAGATTTATTTATTTTTTGTTTAAGTTATTTGCTAGAGTGTGTTTAATAGGTTTCTAGCAGTGCTTCTAGTTATTAAATATCTTTGATAGATTCTAGAACAACTCTATGTAAGTTATACTGAGTTCTTTGTTATAATAGGACAACAATTATGCAACTATTTTATGGGTTGTAGTGATGAGCTCATCTGACCCTTCCATGTTTTGGAGAAGTTAGTGGAAACTAAGAAAGGTTGACGGCCAGGCTGTGTCTACTTGTGGGATCCCAGCAGGACTCTAGGTTTGGTTTCTGTGTTTAAAATTATTGTTTTTCTTTTGTCATAGTCTGCACTTGGTGGGAGCAATCTTTAGTAGCACTCATCTTTTAGAGTATTCATGTTTGATATAAATGTAGATTATTCCTTTTACTAAATATTTTTAGCCTTTGGTACTTTTTTCAGCTGCTTGTCTTTGAAAAATTCAACCATTTTTATCAATCATTTCATGTAGAGAGATTTTGTTGAAGAAGTGGTAAGAAGATTTTAAAAAAAATGCATCTTAACATATATTGTTACTAATTACAGGCTGTTTTATCAGACATTTTAGACATACAGAAGCAGAGTACCTATTCTTTCCTAACAGTGAAAAGCTTTGTTTTATTTAAGAGTCATTAAAGACTTGTAACTTTTTTTTTTTTTTTTTTTTTTGCCATGTCTTGAAATGCCAATTTTGTGGACACACACACACAGAGACAGGGTCTCATTTTGGCCTGGATATAGCCCAGGCCAGCATTGAACTCAGCAGTCCTCCTCCCTCAGTAAAGGTTATATGAGTTTCCCCCCTTATGCTGGGAATCAAACTCAAGACCATGTGTGTGCTAGACAACCACTCAACACCTGGGTAACATTCTCAGACCCTTGAATTTTTTAGTAAGTCAAATGAACTAATCAATAGGAAGTTCTATTCTGGGATATGCTCTAGAGCAGATCAAGCTGTTGTAAACTGAATGTGCCAGGGATTACTTTGAATATAAAGGAAATAACATCCTATAGAGAGAAACAGCTGACTGGCCTGGAGTAATAGGGGAAACTTGAATGTGATTGCATATGAATTATTGTAGGCTGTTGTTAACGCAGCTTGTAGTCTATACAACCATACAGAGCAGTCTGCAGTTTTCAGTTCATTGACTTCTTAGCCACTGATGGTATGGCACCCCAGAGATCTGGTTCATTATTCCCATAGACAGCTCTGGTTTTAGTACTTGTTTATAATAAAAGTAACTTTTCCCCGACTTTTTTATGCAGTAAAGGAAAAATTGGAATCTAAACCAAGACAACCCACTATTGACTTGAGTCAAATGGCAGTACCTATTCAGATGACCCAGGAAAAGAGACATTCTCCTGAGAGTCCATCCATTGCTGTGGTAGAGTCAGAACTAGTTGCTGAATACATCACCACGGGTAGGTGTCCTCTTAAAACATAGTAATAAGGTAGTGCTACCTTGGCGGAATTCATGGGGTGCTTATTTGGGGGAGAACATATCTTTATATTTCTAGCTCTTTTCCTGTTTTATTCAGAGCAGACTGACATCATCTTTGGGGTTTCCCTAACTTTAATAACCTCCCTCTTACTTCTCTGACTTTAATCAATCAATCTCTCTCTCTCTCTCTCTCTCTCTCTCTCTCTCTCTCTCACACACACACACACACACACACACACACACACACACACACACACACAAAGCAGAGTAGATTTTAAGTGTGGTCTAGCAACACAATGTTAATGAGATTTTGGGGATGGTACTTGTGGAGAAGTGAAATTCTTTCTCTTACATTCAAGTGACGCCTGCTTTCTGTTTGGATAGTTTATTAATTTGAGATCTTAAGGAGTTCAGGGGTAGTAATGTAAATAATCCAGGGGTGAGAGAGATGGTATATAAAGCAAGCCCCTGTCTTGTGTTTTTATAAGCAGTGACTAAAAGATACTATAAAGTTTCAGGTATTTGAAAGTTCCAGATGCTGTAGAAAAAAAAGATTTCTTTAGCATTATTTGAGGAGATACTAAGACTGGTGAATTAAAACTTCCCAGAAAGAAAATCTGATGAAGATAGTAGAAAACTATCGACTTCACAGGTATTAGCAGAAAAGCAACTGATGCAGAGGCCAGTCTGCTGAGGAAATGAATGTTAGTCTCTCCGGTAGCCTAGACTAGCGACAGTAAGTAGAGGAAAAGACCTGTGATTTCTTCCCTTACTTATCCTTTCAGAACGCACTGATGAGGGGACAGAGGTTGCTTTTCCCCTTCTAGGTAAGTGGTGTGCATCCATCAGTAGTGTAATGAAAGGTTGGTGCTGACTAATTGTGGGGGAACCACTTAAATGGATGCGCTCTGCTCTGCTCTGGTAGAGGGAAGG
This sequence comes from Montemys delectorum, assembly GCA_019843815.1. Classification (NCBI taxonomy): domain Eukaryota; kingdom Metazoa; phylum Chordata; class Mammalia; order Rodentia; family Muridae; genus Montemys; species Montemys delectorum. Next base: position 6,648 of record JADRCD010228754.1, read on the forward strand.
TAAGCTCCTCTAGTAAAGGGAAGGAAAGGTTATTTTGAAAATAACAATGAAGCAAACACTTTGATAGAAAAGAAAAAGAATTGTCTATTGAAATCAATGACTGATTTTGGGGCTTATGTGGGCCAGCTAAGGTCGCATCTACTTCACAGTTATTCTTTCTGTGACTTCCTTTCATAGATGCCACCTCTTATACACCCACTCATATTGAGCACTCATTTGCTTTGACCTTAAGGCTAGCTTCTCTGGGCCCTGCTTTGTTCTGTAGTAGATGGTAGTTTTCTTATGTTTCACTGAACTTTAGTCTCCTACACTTAGACATTTATTTGGAATAAAGAAATGTATAGGATCTTGAAGAAGAATTATTTTTAGATAGTGTTATTTGATCTTTTATTAAGTATAATTTGGGTTTTTTGGTTTTGTTTTGTTTTTTTAATGTAAAAAGTCTTACTGTTGGCAGGTAAGAGTGGGTACTACTTTTCCAGAGGTCCTGAGTTTGGTTCCTGGTACTCATATTGAGTGGTTCACAATTATCTGTAACTTGAACTCCAGGTTATCAAATACCTTTCTTTGGCCTTCATAGGCACTCAGATATATATAGGGCACTTGTGCACACATACACATAAAAGTAAATGTTAAGGGCTGGAGAGATGGCTCAGCGGTTAGGAGTACTGATGCTCTTCCAGAGGTCCTGAGTTCAATTCCCAGCACCCATATGGTGGCTCACAGCCACCTGTAATGGAATCTGATGCCCTCTTCCATGTGTCTGAAGACAGCTACAATGCACTCATATAAATATAATAAATAAATCTTTTTTTAAAATAAATGTTTAAAAAACTTATTGTAATAATTATAAAAACTAGTATGGGTATCAAAAAGATCTATATAATCTGATAATTTCATCAGAAATTTATTATTTATCTTTCAGATGTTATTTATTTTTGATGATACTTTTATTTAAAAATTTCATTGATTTACTTGCTTGAGTTTAATGTCATAATTAATTTTCTCCTATTTAGTCCTTTTGTAAATGATTTCATTTCAGTGAATGTTAAAATTTAACTCCTGGCTCTTTACTTTCAGTTTAGCTGAGAATAAATGGAAATTTTATTAACTCATAATTTAAAATGCTGTAAAATGCAGTAAAGTAGTATTAGGTAGAATCAAAGGGTTCTACCAGTCCAGGTGAGACCGTCTGATCTCATGGCACATGTAGTTATATATATTTGTAGTTAGAAGCACTGAATCTGTGAGTGTAAAGAAAAGAGAGTTGTAATTGCAGCTAGAGCTATAGTTTAGTCCTTAGGCCACCACACAGGTACTTTGACCTCTAGGTGCAGCTCACTCTTGATTATTCAGCTCTTTCTAAGCATGAACAGTGCTACTTGAAATATGCTAACCTTACAATTGTGGGACATTAGAGGAGTTTTCATAATCTCAAAACCCTTAGCTCATTTACACATTTGTTTTTTACCTATTTTTGATACAGGGGTTTCCTTCCCAGTAGCTAACAGCATTTGAGTGTTTTGTAGGTTTGGATGTGACAAGTGTTATACTTAAAAGTTGAAATTGGGGCTAGTTAGAGAGGACACAGATTAGCACCTATGTGAATGAATAGTTTGAATGAGTCCTCTGGCAGGAGATGAGGAACTGGGGTTGATTTCTAGAACTTCACTCTTGCTGGTCTATTTGAGCTAAAACTGAGGTGACAGAACAATATCTTTTTCTGTTGACCCTTTTATTTAAGGACCATTTTCAACCCATTTCTTCATTGGCCTCTTGTAAGAAGAAATACGTTTTTATCATCCCATCTAAATCCAGGCCAACAGAGAGAGGCACTGAGTTTCAGTGCTTTGGTAGGAAACAAGTAGCTTCAGATTCACAGGAGTGGCTGGAGCCGAGTAGGACTCCTTCCTTCTGCAGCATCATTTTGTCCTTTCCCTGGAACCATGAGGCTTTCTCTGGAAGCAGTTTCTCTTCATGTAAAGGAGCACCGCTAGTGCTGGACTGCATTGTTTTTCCCACTTTCCTTAATGATGTGTCTGGGGTCTATGGAAATGCATTGTTTTCCTGTCACCTCAGAGAGCTAAGTCAAGGAAGAAAAGCCAACAGTTCACCAAAGGGTGTTACTTTAAAGGTGTCCCTTCTGGATGATAAAAGTTTTCACAGTGCCTCTCCACATATTTCTCCCTCATCATTACAGTAGCTCTGTGACTCTCATTTTGCAGATTAAGCAGTTTCGTTAGAGACTTTCTAATAGAGAGTCCCACAGTTCCTAGATGGACAGGTTCTGGTCTTCTGCCTCTTACTGTATAGTACCACCCTATGGGATATAAGCTCATACTTATATTGTACTTAAAATGATCCGTCACTGGTTACAGTTACTGTGGTGATTTCTGGAGAAACATCACCACCTCCTCTATTTTCAGTCAGCCATCGCTCCCAGCCCCAACAGCCTTCCCAGCCCCAGCGGACCCTGCTTCAGCATGTGGCTCAGTCACAAACTGCGACACAGACTTCGGTGGTAGTAAAATCCATCCCAGCATCTTCCCCTGGAGCAATCACCCACATCATGCAGCAGGTTGTACCTCTTCTTTTTCTTCTTATATTCAATAACTACTTTATTCCCCAAATAAGGTTCAGTTTTATCTTCTATTTGAAAAAGAAGACATACCTGAATTGTAGAATGTATGTGTAGCTCATCCATCTGTGAGGAATGAATAGAGACTGAATTGGGGGTCTAAGCACCAGGAAATAATTAGAAAGTGGTATCCTTCTAGAAACAGCATTTCAGAAGAGTTGAGTTGTCTGGGTGAATCTCATCAGAATTGGTCACTGTTTCTGTGATACTCTTACTGTTAATGCAGATTTACTAATAGAGTAAATAAGGTTTTCAAAATGAAATCTTATTTGGCTTGTTTAGTTGTTTGCTGCTGAGTTCCTTTTTTTTTTTTTTGTCTTTATACTTTGTAATAAATCCTTATTATTTTTATTGTGAGAGCATTATGAACAAGAAGGGAGATAAATATTTTACTCCTTTAGTTATATGTGACCAATAAAAGAAGGCTCAGCAGGAAGGAAATCAACTAGTATCACATAGAAATGCCTGGTATTAAGGCTTATGAAGAAGAAAGCCTCGTTGTTAAGTTGATTTGTATAAGACTCCTTGCTCTGAGCTGTGAGTACATTCATTTGCATCCCTCTTACTTGCCAGTCATGTAACATGCTCCAGGTGGCAGAACCATGATTTAAACCCATAGTGACAGTTTGCCACACAGCTGCATCCTAGGTGTCAGATACAGCCACGACCCTCTTTGGTAGTCCCTAAATTTTGTTCACTCTGCTGCCAGTAGTCAGATCTGACTGTATGCAACCTACCTGAAAGACAGTGAAGAGGTGTTAAATCAAAACTGTGTATCAGGGCGTTAGGAAACAAGGGCAAGTTCCAGTTTTGAAGGTAGAGTAGTGGTGTAGTGTATGACAGGGCAGCGGGAGGTTTAGGAATAAGGTGAATTTTGTCATGTTCCAAAGGAAAGCCGTCTGTCTAAAGATTTCACTGGATGACAGAACTTAGTCTGTCCTTTACTGGTAGGTCCTGACATTAATATTTCTTAAGACAGGCAGAGGTCAGACGGGCTGGCTCTTTAACAGTGTCACTCAGAATGATTTCTCCTCTCAACTCAAGCTATATCAGCCGCCCCCAGGCAGTCAGTCTCCTTTTCCATGATGAGGAATGACTTATCCCCTGGCTCACTCCCTTCCAGGAACCAGGTCTTTGGGAAGCTATGGCCTGGTGAACCTGCGACTCATACACCTTGGTGACACAACCTCTCCTCAGGGAGGCCTGTGGTGGGCATTGGGGTGGACACATCTCCAGACAATACATCTGGCTTTGGGGACTGAGAGTGTGCATGTGGCCAAAGTTGTTGGTTCTGCTCTAGATGTCTTACTTCTCAGTTGCTGCCTTCTGTCTTTAGACAGGTAAGCATCTCTCAAGTGCAGGCTATAGAGTGTTCCTGAGCTGGAGAGCCTTTCTGTTCTTTATGAGCTGTAAGGTTACCTTATTCCTCTAATCTATAGCTTCTGGGTTCCCTACAACAATGTGTGGCCTGGATTTTGAAGTATTTACTGTCTGAGAATTAAAATTACGAGTTTTGATTAAAAGACTGTGAGGCTCTGTGATCTTTTTAGACTCCTCTCAAAATATTGGAATGAATCTCACATTTTTCCAGTTCAAGAAAAATGTGACACTATATGTGTTTTTTCTTATTTCATTCTTACTCTGTGTCTCTCTTACCTAGGCATTAAGCAGTCACACTGCTTTTACCAAACACAGTGAGGAACTTGGAACTGAGGAAGGTGAGGTTGAAGAGATGGACACATTGGATCCTCAGACAGGTCTGTTTTACCGCTCTGCTCTGACACAATCTCAGTCAACTAAACAGCAGAAACTTAGCCAGCCCCAGCTGGAACAGACTCAGCTGCAAGTGAAAACTCTGCAGTGCTTCCAGACCAAACAGAAGCAGACCATCCACCTGCAGGCCGACCAGCTCCAGCACAAACTCACACAGATGCCCCAGCTCTCCATCAGGCATCAGAAACTGACTCCTCTCCAGCAGGAACAAGCACAGCCCAAGCCAGATGCACAGCACACACAGCATACCGTGGTGGCCAAAGACAGGCAGCTTCCTACCTTAATGGCACAGCCCCCGCAGACTGTAGTACAGGTGCTTGCCGTGAAAACCACACAGCAGCTTCCTAAACTGCAGCAAGCTCCGAACCAACCAAAAATCTACGTGCAACCCCAAACTCCCCAGAGCCAGATGGCGCTCCCCACCTCATCAGAGAAACAGCCTGCAAGCCAGGTAACAGAATTTTGATAGCATGCAAAATTAATGTCTGTGTTCTTGGATTGGGGGTAGGTGAGGTTTTTTTAAGGTTGTCACCACAGCTGTAACATGCCAGCAGTGCTTTCTCTAGGCAAGAGGAACCCAGAAGCCTGATTGTACTGATGTTGGTATCAGGAGAGAGGTGCACTGCTGATATAGGAAAGCACAGCTCTCAGCCCGCCTTCTAGGTGGTTTCTAAAGGAATCACTTTCAGCAGTGGCCAACAGTGCATGAAAATGACAGTTCCATTCCACCATGCTCATGAACTTTTACTTCTGTGGCAGTGATGCTAAGTAAACTGCAGTCTTTTAAGGAACATCAGTGATCATCTCTCTCCTTTTCTAGTATACATCTTTACTCTAGTTGACGATTTTGCCCTCTACACTTATCATCTAGATAACAGAGGAAATATATGGGTAATCTAAAGAAATTTTGCTAACAAAAATTTATTATTCTGGATTGACTATATATATATATGTATGTATATTGCAATTCATATAGAATATGTTTGAACAGTTGTACCTTGAAGCAAAAGATTGAAAAAAAATCCAACTTTAATTTTAAAAGATTATATGAATTCATTTGAGCGGGTTGAAGTTGTCTAGGGATGCTAAGTCTCAAAGGAAAACTAGGCTGCTGTGAACTTTTTTTTTGTTGTTTTTGTTTTTTTGTTTTTTGTTTTTCCTTTACTGCCTCATAGCTTGGCTGGCTGAACAAAGGTTCTTTCAACCCCTCCTCTTTCCCTAGGTTCCTTAAAAGAAAACAGAACCTTCCCATCCAGCCCTCTTACTAAAACATCGAGCTTCAAAATGTCTTCCTAGTATACCGCACGAATGTTTCTTTTACCATATTTTCTGGAGTGTTTGATTAGTTTTTCCTCAAAGAGATGTAGCTATAATACACACAACCCCAATTTGTTTTCAGGTGGAGCAGCCAATTATAACCCAAGGATCCTCTGTTACAAAGATAACATTTGAGGGGCGCCAGCCTCCCACAGTTACAAAGATAACTGGTGGCAGTTCTGTTCCTAAGCTGACATCACCAGTTACAAGCATATCTCCCATTCAGGCCTCTGAGAAGACAGCAGTGTCAGACATTTTGCAAATGTCTTTGATGGAAGCTCAGATTGATACAAATGTAGAACATATGGTAGTGGATCCCCCAAAGAAGGCTCTAGCCACCAATGTGCTCACTGGTGAGGCAGGAGCTCTACCCTCCACCCATGTGGTGGTGGCAGGGATGACGAAATGTAGAGAGTCCTGTTCAAGTCCATCTGCTGTTGGCCCTCCCCTAACGACCAGAAAAATCGAAGCAGCAGGAGTGCCTACGACAGGCCAGTTCATGCGTATTCAGAATGTAGGCCAAAAGAAAGCTGAAGAGAGCCCAACAGAAATTATCATCCAGGTAAGAACTGGAAGGAAATGAGACATCTCGGGTAGATGGGAGGCTGTGGGCTTGATCCATTTTGGGATGTCACAGGACTAGTCACTTCAAGGTAGTAACAAAGGACAGAGATTTTAAAAACGATTATAATATACAAGTATATATTTAGTTTTTGTTGTTAGTGGTCTTTTTGTTTTGAAAATAATCATAGAAACTTGGTGGACGTGGTCAGACAGCCTAGCATGTGACCAGAAGGACCATGCCTGTGTGTGTCAGCTTTGTTTGATGTCCATACCATGCTTGCAGTGTGTTGACTAGAGAGTTTACTCAACAGATCAGTGATTTCCTAGACTCGTGCTTTCGACTTCTCAATCTGGCAAACTGGAATATAACTGCTTACCTTTCTGCTTAGCTGGATTTCAGGGACACTTTGTAAACAGTTCTTTTCCTCATCTGAATCTGTGGTTCCTGGAACAGTGCCACTTCTGTTGACTAGAATGTCTGCAGAAACATGTTCTTATGTGTGTTTCTAAACTACTTGTACATTTAAGCTGTCATTAACCATAAACTGCATCTTGTGTCAGTTAGTATTTGAACATCTTGTTAAGGTAGTGTCACCCCACAGGTGATAGTTCGTCGGCAGCCCACCTTCTTGATCTTTAGCTTCTTCGTTCTAAAAGCCACCAGTCATTCTGTGTTACGGATTGAGATTGAAGACTAAAACTGAGTGCAGACCAGCCCTTACAAGTTGTGTTTTATTTCTACCTCTTGATGCAAGGTGTTAAGATTTTTTTTCTTGATAGTAGCAGTTTTATTTTCCCCAAACTGATATATAGTTTGGAAAATATCAGAGCAGCCTATTTTTGTTCATTAAGAATTCCTACTTATAGACTGGTGGATGATTTAGAATTCACAGAGAGCCACTGTTTTGTGCTTCAAAGGTCATAGAATAAGCTTTCCATTTGCAGTGATTCCAAGCTATGAGAGAATACAAATGGACTATTGTTAAACCAACTGAGACATAATTAAAGTCAAAGGTGATAATTAAGCCTAGTTAAAATGGCCATTGAATTATTCAAGTATTTTTTTTCCATCTATAAAAGTGAATTTAGTGAATTATATAATTCTTAACAAAAAGCTTTGTTGTGATTACTGGTTTTTTACCTGAAGGCTAAGGTGTTTTGGATTTGCCATTCACTCCTTTGGGCTAGAGAGCTAATTTCACTCATCTCAGTTTCCTCATCAGTAGTGGGTATAAGAAGTGCCTAATTTATAGACTCTATGTGATGGTTAATAAAATTAAGGATTAATAAAGTTAAATGACTGCTTTGATATTTGTCCAATATATGACAACTGTTACTGATTTTGCTAAAATGGATTGTGCTAACTAGAGGTTAGATTGCCATACACATTTGGAGTGGCTTAGTTGATAATTATCTTTCTAGCATGTATTAGCAGGAATGAAAATGTAGTACATTCATGTCAAGGATTAGTAGCAGAGGTGTGATATAACTGATATTCCTTCTTAAAAGGTGTCTACAGCCATACATGGCAGTGCATGCTTGTAATCCCCACACTTGGGAGAATCTGAAGTTAAAGGTCATCTCAGTTACATAGTCTGTTCAAGGTCTAGCTTGGGATACATGAGACCCTGTCTCTGCTACCCCTCCCCTAAAAAGGTCATGATGAAGAAAGAATCTGGTAGGACCATAAGTCTCAGCAAAAGACCCTAGTATTCATCTAGTAATATTTTCTAGTTGTTTAAATGGCAGGCTTTTGGCATTTTCTTATATTTGAAAACCTTCACTATTGCTATAAAGATGGTTGTGCTATGACTGAACAAATCGTTTCCTCTTTGAACCACCAAAGAGGTTTAAAATACATTGTGTGTCACCAACCATTTATCTTATAGATGAGGAACAAAAATATAGGCTGGTGTGAAGGTGCATGCTTTTATTCCTAGAAGTGGCAGGTGGATCTCTGAACTCAAGGCTAGCCTGTTCTACAGATGGAGTACCAGACAGCCAAGGCTGTCTCAAAAAAAACAAAACAAAACAAAAAGAAAAAAACAAAAGGAAAAGGCCTACCTTCTGGATTTGGCTTCTTTGTTGGAAGAGGCCTCTCAAGGGAATAGAATGACAGTTTGAGTTGTGTAGGATTTGAGGTTGGATCCAGCATTGACCCTGACAGCTGTGTGATCTTGAGGACCTCCTGTTTCCTCACATGTTACACGGAAGCGATAGTTTCCACCCAGCATTGTCATGGATGCAGTAGAATGGTGTGTGAGATCTAGCACAGTGTTTGTCATGGAAGTGGTACAGAACATGCCAGCTTTGTGTTTCCTGTGCTTGGGGGGTGGGGCGGGATACCTTCTCCAGTTAGCTTTCCCACTGTAAACATTCTCTTGTGCATCTTGTCTTCCAGGCCATTCCCCAGTATGCTATTCCTTGTCACTCCAGCTCCAACGTGGTGGTGGAGCCCAGTGGGCTTCTAGAGTTGAACAACTTCACCAGTCAGCAGCTAGATGACGACGAGACTGCCATGGAGCAGGACGTAGACAGCAGCACGGAGGACGGGACTGAGCCCAGCCCCTCTCAGAGCGCTGTAGAGCGGTCCTAGTGTGCAGACGCTGCTGGAGTGCACTTTAGAGCCTGCGTGGTTACCAAATGTCCAGGGAAACTTACAATTTGTTTTAGAAAAAAAAAAAAAAAAAAAAAAAAAAAAAGCACTTTGCTCATACTTAGGCTGGGGACCTAGAAACACAGTGTTTCAATGAGATGTTGCTGCAGGAGCAGCATTTTAACAAGATTAAAACTCACAGAGGAATGTACTTTAAAAAAAAAAAATAGAAAAAGAAAAAAAAAAGCAAAGGAAACGATGCACCCCGTGGAGCCCTGGCACCTTGTCGGTGCTAAGCAGTGAGAAGAGACTTTCCTGTGAGTGGTTCTCTGCTGCTTTCCACTGAGCAAATGCCACCAGAGAATATTAAAAGGAAAAGAAAGGAGAATAGGAAGAGTTTGTATTTTTGAAATGATGTATCTGAACAGTTTTTTAAAAATCGTGTTTGTTTTTGCAAATCCCTGGAAATGTTGATTTGGCTAACATTTTACATTTGCTCAGTTCATGATTAGTTTATGAATACCTAGGAAAGTTCTGGCATTAAAGAGTCCTTACTGGAGGGTAAACATCAGATTGCTGGCCGGGAAGTGTTTGGGGTGGCTTGTATATGTGCTCCTTGGTTGTATACTAATTTATTGTGGTGTTCCACACTTCCTATTTATTTAATGTAAATGTTTTCAAGCAGGCCAGATCCCTGCTCATACCTGTCCTGGGAAGCTGGATTGCCTGGCCTTCCCACCTCCCCACCCCCCACACTCCCCACACCCCTTTAAGAAGACGGATTAGAGAAGGTTTGGTCAGGAAGCAGAGGAAAAGACATTTCTAGCCCAAAGGAACTGTTAAGCCGTGTTGATGAAAATGAACTCTCCCTCATTCAAGCCTTCTCGACACCGAAGTTGCACATCCGTGTTGGACTGAGACTTTGGAAACTACTTTTACTTACTTTGGTTTAAATTCTTTGAAATGTATGAAAATGTTCACTTACAGTTCTAAATGTAAAGTTTTTAAGTTTTTACTTTTTTAGGGCGCAGTTTGTTTACGTGTTGGTGTGGTCTTGTGATTGCTGTCTATCACAAGTAGAATGAAGGGTAAGGGTTGGGAGGGTAAGAATTTTGACAAGCTGTGGCAAAGGAAACTATACTTTCCATTTTTAAAAAGTGTAAATAGAAAAGTTTTTAACGGTTTTATATGAATTTCACTATAAATAAGCATTTTAAGACTGACAAATGTTGAACTGTATATACTTATCAGCATAACTGCCCAATTTTTGGTGCTGAAGTACTGTAAGTAGAATTTATCAGTGGTGTCCTAATTTTTGCGTCTACCCCTGGGGAAAAGAAGCTGTGATGCTCTAGTTAATCAACTCACACACTGAGAGTCTCAGCAGGAGCGTCCCTGAGACCCCTCGCTCCTGGTGATTGTCCCCATTTCTACTAGGTGAAAGCCACTCACCCATAGATGGAGCTCTTGGATAGCATTTTACTGTATAAATGTGTTTCAACCACTTTGTGATTGTTCCTAGCTAAGGAAAAATTTAACTTCTCTTGGGTCATAGACATCTCTAAGAATCTGACTAAACTATGAACTCTCTCACAAAAAAAAAAAAAAAAAAAATACACATGCCAGTACACGTGTTAAGATTTTGCATACAGTTTTAGGGACTTATGAACTCCTAAGACCATTCATGTATTCCAGGTTAAGCCTTCTGTTATGGTCAGTCCATTACTTACAGGTGTAAGTTTTTATTAAATAAAATGTCTTTTGGATACGCATGGATCAGGAAATAAGAACAAACTTGAATAAGTTATGTTCCATCTCTACTATCAGCCTACCATGCCTGTGTCTCTGAGAATTTAGCCTCACTGTGCTCCAACAGCTTAAATGACAAATGAGTCTACTTTAGTCTGCATTTAAACAATCATGTGCATGTATACACACACACATACATGAATTATCAAGTAAGATTTTTTTCCCCCTTGAATGGTTCTAATGCCAATTAGAGCATGATTTTATGAGCAAATAATATTCATTCCTCTTTTAGTGCCAGGTAAGGCTCTAGCCACCAAGGATATTACAGTGAGGACATGGAAATCCTACCCAGAGGGAGCTTACAGACAGGACTTCCTGCTGGTGAAGGAAGGGGGAACAATAATTCTGGGGTGCTTCCTCTTTTTTTAATCGGCACATATTCAGCATATGTAGTTGTTTTATCTGTGTGTGTGGAGGACAGAGATCAACCCTGGGGTTTGTTGCATAGAAGCCATCTTCCTAGTTCCTGGGTTGTTTTTTAAATTATATTTTTATGTATTTTATTTTTGTACATATATACATATATATATAGTGTGTGTGTGTGTGTGTGTGTGTGTGTGTGTGTGTGTGTGTGTGTCTGTGTATTATGTTTGTATACATGTGCAGGCTCTGGGTCATGTGAATTTGATTCAGGGATCCGGCCTGGCAGCAGGTGGCTTTACCCACTGAGGCACCTTGCTGGTCCCCACCTTGTTTTTTGCAACAGGGATCTGAAGCTTGCTGACTAGTATAGACTTGCTGCCTCGATAGATTTGTTGCTAGCAAGTCCCAGGAGCTGCCTGTGTCTGCTTCCCCAGTGCTGGGGTTATAAGCACAAGTCATGGCCTGGCTTTTCATGTGAGAGCTGATTTGTGTATTTGTGTGGTAAATACTGACCTATCTCCCCAGCCCCAGCACTGGGTTTCTTAGACATTTTTGTCTAAGCATGTTCTTTGACCATATTTTCCAGGTTCCCCTCAACCCTTATTTTACATGTGTGAGTGTTTGGCCTATACATGTCTGGTGCACCATACACATTCATTGCCCGTGGATTCCCTGAGACTGGAGTTACAGACAATGTCAGATACTATACGAGTGCTGGGAATTGAAACCAGGCCCTGTTAGAACAGCTACCATGGCTTTAGATGACTCTTAACTACTGAGCCATCTCTCCAGTCCCTTTATTAAGTGTAATGACAATGACAGTGAGAACATGTCTGGATCCATCCTCAGACATGCTTTTGCTGAAGTTGATAGCATTATTTCTTTGTTTTATGTTTAAGCCCATAAACTAAAAATAATTATAAGCTATCTCTGAAGAATATTTAGAGATAATGATGCACTTCTGCAAAGCCATTAGAATTCTGTTAATCATTGAATATTTAGTTTTGAGTTGGAGATGTAGCTCAGTTAGGAGAATGCTTGCCAGGAATGCACAGAGCTCTGAGTTTGATCCTTAGCACCACAGAAAAACTAGGCAAAGTGGCGGATGCTTTCATTCCAGTTCTTGGCGGGTAGAGGCAGGAGAATGAGAAGCCACAGTCATTCTCTACCACATAATACATTTGACTTCAAATGTATTATCTCAAAAGAGATTTGGTTTAAAGTAAACTAATAAATACCTACTATTGCAGGTGTACCTTATGGTGAATTTTAAAGACTCCTTTTATTTTTTATTTATTGTTTTTGGAATACGTGTCATGTTACTATATAGCTTTGACTGACCTGTGTAGACAGGCTGGCCTTGAACTCACAGATACCCAGTTTTACTCAGGCCATGTACTTGCACACATAATGTGTGTGGCTCCACAGTTTCTAGGATTTTTCACAGATAGGGCACCCGTTACCAAAATAAATTTTAGAACATTTACATCAGTCAATAAGAGAAAGTACCTTCGGCAGCATCATCACCACGACCACTTTTCTAGCCCTCAGGCACCGTTCGTCTTTCTGTCCCTATGGACTTCCTGCTGCGGGTGTCTCGTTGGAATGGAATACAGTAGATGGTCTTACATGATGGCTTTCACTTGGTGTCACATCTCAAGACTCATCCATGTTGGAGCAAGTGTCAGTGCGTCCTTCCTTCTGGCTGTTCCTACGCATGGCTGCATCACCTTAAAAATCAGCGGAAGGACACGTGTTGCTTTACTTCTTGGCTATGTTGCTGCAAACTCTTGTGCACAAATTATGCTTAGGTTTCAATTCTCCTGAGTAACTAACTACCTTTGACCTTTTAAGGAACTGCCAAGATTGTTTGCCACAGAGACCAGGTGTTTTGCATTCAGTCTAGCTATGCATGAGGGCTTCTTGCCAACACTTGTGATTGGCTCTTCTAATGTAGCCTCCCTGGTATTTGTAGTCATACCTCATTGTGGTTATGACACATTTCCCTGATAGCTAGTGATGAGCATTTTTTTCAAATGAGCATCTTGGTCATTGGTTTGTCTTTGGAGAAGTATCTCTTCGGTCCCATCAGCGGTTTTGTAACTTCAATTGGGAATGTGTGAAGTGCTAGAAGTATTATTGCCATTGGAAGAAAAGTTATTCTTCACTATCATTAAAATTTGCTTGAGTCGGCTCTAGTTCCTCCTCTCTGTTGCAGCATTGCTTGACGTTCTTAAACTGCATAGTCTTAGAATTGAAAGCTTGCACTTTAAGTGCATTGCTTTCTATGGGTCCCACAGTAGGCTGCTTGGGTGGAGGGCAGCAAAAACAGTAAGTACAAAGGAAACAGGGCTGCATTTAATAAACCCTTGGTTCTTCTGGCTATTGCTTATGTGAACTTGAGTCAGTCACATTCTCTGTCCATTTCCGTAACAGAAAGTCTAACCTTGGGACTCTTAAAGGCTGGGCCAACCATAATGTAAAAATGCCAGGCAAGGAGTTAGTTGTTGGATGTGTTTTGAGTAGTCATGCCATTCCATAAGTCAACAAAGGCTTGAGAAGTTAAAGGTAAGAGAGCTCACATTGAATGCAAATGGAATTGCCCTGAGCCAGGCCTTACTGCTCTCTCCAGAAGGGCATGTTTGTGCCACCTAAGAGGACCGGCCTCTGGGAGGGCAGAGGAACTTGGCCATGTAACTAACACTCAGCAGCCTTACACATCTTGCCTCAGAGGTCCTTGATGCAGTGTTTTTTGTTGGTTTGTTTGTTTTTTAATGTTTTATAACTCTGTAAGAGGAGGTATATGCAAGACCTTTCCCAGAAAGGCTAATGAGAAGTTGACTGCCTCTGCTTTGTTGGTTTGCAAGCTTCTGTGTTGAACTGTACATTGAAAAGAAAAGAAACCAGCACAGATTTGGACTTGTGGGAAAGCTCACTCTGTCTTCCATGCTTACAAATGCATGATAAGGCAGGCGAGCCTGGGCTTGACCCCTGAGATGCCACTTTAACTTAAGCTCCAAAAGAATGAAGAGTGGAGAGGTTGGAGTTCCTGCCCTGTATTACCTGAATCATCCAAGAAGGCTTTGCTATATATACAAGTTGCCACCCAGTTGCTATGGTTCTTTATAGGGCCCTCCAATTTCTTTCTCTTCCATGCATCCTTGGAAATGTCGACTTTGGAAATATCAGTTGTGGGGGAGGGGGGGAGTACCGCAGACATCGGGAGAGTCAAGCTAATAAAGGATACGTGAGAATCCAAGCACTACAGCTTAACGCAGTTAAGTGGCAAGAATGATAATGGAGAAATACTGAGTACTTGTAAATGGGGCTGCTGCAGAAACTGTCTTGCAGAAACGTGCACTTCGGTCTAGAGAAGTACGGAGTTAAGCCAAGAGGAGGAGCTATCCAGGGACAACCAAACCCAAAGACAATGTGGTGAGAGGAGAAAGTGGAGGTGGGATTGTGTTGATGGCAAAGTCTGTGTGTGCATGCGTGCGTGCATGCGTACATGTGTGTCAGTCATTGGGAAATCAGAAGACTCCTAAGATAACAGAGCTGGCTGTGAATAATTTGGTCACAGTTTTGTGTTGGTGTGTAAGAAAATGGCATTTCTTGATGTCACTTTCAGTTCCTTAACATCATTTTAAAAACCTTCCCTGGTTCACTAAAATAGTCATTTAAATCTGACCTTTGGGGCTCTTAGCCAAAGCCACTCTCACTGTTCTATCTAGATTTGTATCTCATTTTGCTACTTCTGTGCAGCTGAAGTCTCTCCTGCCTGCCTTCAGCGGAGCTCAGCTGGATTCTTCCTCTTCCTCTATTCTTTTTGTCTTGTATCAGTGGATTTTTTTTTGATGCCTTTATCTGGCTTTGATAATGTAATTGAGCTTCATCAAATGAGTTAGAAAGTTAGTTTTTAGAACAGTTTAGGAAGGATTAGTGTGGATTCTTTTTAAGTATTTTGTAGAATCTACCAATGATGGCATCTGGTTTAAAAAAAATTTTTTTTGAGGGGTTTGATTAGTGAGTCATTCTTTATAGTTCCCTTAACCTTTTCCCCCCCCCCCCCCCAATCAATTTCGGTAATTTGTGTGTTTCTATAAGTTTCCCCTTTGATCTGTAAGAGGCCTGTTGATGTACAATTGTTCCTAGTATTGTTTTGATCTTTTCAGCTTTTGTAGGATTACAGTAGTGTCTTCTTTCATTCTTTAAGCTTGGCTTTTTCTGTATCACATAGAATTTGGTATTTTGTGATTTCATTGTCTGTAGGTATTTTCTATCGTCCTTTGTGATGCATTTGACCTGTTGGTTAAGAGTGTACTGTTTCATTTCCATTTGTGGATTTTCCAATTTTCCTGATAGTGATGCTCAGATTGTACGGCTTGGAGGAAAGTACCTTTACCCACTGAGACATTTTTCTAGAACATTTAAATGTTTCCTTTTTTATTACTATGGGAATTATATTGAATGTTCTAAATATATAGCAGACCATTTTTGAATTAATACCAACTTAACTTCAGAAGCCTATAAAACCCATGTTCCTATATAGCCTTCCCTCTCTTTATGCTGTCACAAAGTATATTTTTATATGCCTAATAATGGATTTATAATAGTTTTTATGCATTCATATGACTTTTTAAAGTCGTGTAAATCATTGTCCTTTAAGCCTCAGGTTTCTCTGGGTGGTGCTGTCTGTTCATTTTGGAGACTGGGTCTTACTATGTAGACCAGGCTGGTCCTGAGATAACCCAGGTTTTTGTTATTTTGCTGGCTAGCTGTTGAAAGCTGTAGCAATCCATTTGTCTAGTGCCTTTTTCTTTACTTCTCATGGTTTCATTTTCTTCCTTGCGTTGTGGTTACTGATATCTTTGTTTCTAGCTGATGTTCCACTGCTATTTGGAAGATTTCCTTGGATTCTAGGAGCTAAACAGACAAAGTATCTTTGTAGATTGCTGCTTCTTCTGGCCCTTCACCCTTACTCGGACTTCCACAGATCCTAGGGACCCACTCCAAGTGACAATTTCAGGTCTTCTGGGATGAGTGTTTTCAAGTTCCTTCTCCTGGGATGTGCTTTTGAATATCCACCTCCCCGGGAAACTTCCCTGCCTTTTTCTCCTCAACTCAGATTGATCTGTGTTATACCTGAACCAGTCTTCCCCTTGGCATGGCACCTCTATTCTTCTGCTTCTAGAGCTGGGACCAGGGTCCCACAGTGAGGACATGAACTAGGCGGTGTCACAAAGTGCCATTATCCCTGCCCCACCCCCACCCCACCCCCATGAACTTACCAATTTAACTGTTTTAAGAATATAACTCAGTGGCCTTTAGTGCATTCATAGTGTTCAGCCACCACTACTGTCCATTACTAGAACTCTCACAACAACCCAGCTGTAACTGTACTCTTTGCACAGTGGCTTCCCTCCCATGCCCCCAGCCCTCACAACCCTCCCCACAGCAGTTCCTGGTAAGCACTCTGAAGTCTTGAAGTTGTCATCTTTCTTTACTGAGTATTTGGCTGTTGCCGTAATTGTCACTGTTTTCTTGAACTCTTAACAAGGCTGCTTCTCACATTTTCTGTTTGCTTTCCGATGCTTCTCTTGGGGGATGGGAGCATAGGGCATTTAATGATTTCACTCAGCACCAAGGTATTTGGAACTACACCTTGGAAGAGTAGAATGGCCATTGAGACAGAAAAGACTGAATGTTCTCATCTCAGAGAATGAGGACAGGATGGAGTGTAACATCCATTAAGCTTAAGGTGCTTACTGGTCATCACAGAGATGCAAGTGGACAGAACAGCAGAGGCTGAGTGAATCAGCTCTGGGACAGTGCAGCACTTGAGGTCTGGGTGAGGCAGGACCAGGAAGAAGATGGAAGGCATGACCAGAAGGGTGGGAGGTGAAACTGAGCACTGACATCCTGGACAAGATAAAGAAGCAATTCATTTCAAATTATTATTACATCTAGAACAGCTTTCAGGAGATCGTTATCCCCCTCTATCCATGAGTTCTGGGGATCAAACAGGCCATCAAGCTTCGTGACCCTTAACCATTGGCTAAGCCATCTCACTGGTCCTAGAGGGATTTCTAAAGCCACATCAAATACAATGATCATTGGAATCAGCCCCCGAGGAAGTCATTTGGTGACGGGAAAATTAGTTCTGATGAAATTGGGGGCAAAGTTTATAGAAAACAAATTTAGTGACAGTTTCACTATGTAATCCTGACTAGTCACATAATCCCATAAACCCTCTTGAGGTTTGGAGGTGTGTGTCATACTGTTCATAGCTGCTTTGGGGGTAATTGCTTATTTTGAGGTGAGACCTATGTTGCCCAGCCTGGTTTTGAACTCTTGGGCTCAATTGATTCTCCTACCTCAGCCTCCCAGACTGCTGGAACTGTACCCAGTTCTTTTGTTTGGCTCAGTCTTGTTTTGATGTGAGAAATTGTTCCTAGTGATCTCTGTCCGAGGAGCATTTCAGATGTGAGAGAGAATTACTAATGTGCTGGCCTTGGATGAGAGGATGCTACACAGGGTTAGTAAATTGCTGAGTAAATGCATTGAGTTTAATTTTCTGATGACTCGAGTACAGATCAACACAACACAGGATGTCTTCTGGGAAGCAAACTCATTGCCTCGGGGTATTCACAGCTGATATCCTAAAAGTATTTCTGCCTTAAGCTGTCTCCTTTTCTTCTAACTCCTGCTTGTTAGTCCCTGACTGTAGCATCCCATTTGTGCCGAGAAAGATTGGTATTTGGGGGGTGGAGGTAGGGTTGAAAAGACACCCCCCCCCCCCCAATGCTGAGGCAGCAGATGCTGTTTCCTATGTGAGGAGAGGTGTGGGATGTGCTAAAGCCAGGACATGTAAAAGTAAAATGTGAAACTGGGCTTAGATAGGTGGTAGGGACGGGGGCTTAGAGCAGTCACCTAGAAGCTATCACACTCCCACCTGCCCACAAAGCATTCTTGGGATCTGGAATTAGCAACATGGTTGAAAGGGCTGCTTGTCTAGGGTTCTAATTTCATCGTTCAAGCAGATTGCTTGAAGAATCTGACAGGATCTTTTTCTCACTTTTCTTCTCCCTCTTCTGATGCATCCTTGTTTATTGAGGCAAGGTCTCTCACTGGGAGCTGGCCGGGCTCTCTGACTACGCTAGACCAGCATGGTCCTCCTTTCTCTGTACCCCATCACTGGGATTACAAAACCACACTTGGCTTTTCACGTGGGTGCTGGAGATCCAACAGGTTTTCAAGCTTGTGTGGCAAGCACTTGACACCATCTCCCCAGCTCTTAGCCCGTACTTGTTGATGGAATCCTCTATAATCCTTTATTCCAAGTCACCTCCCAAGACACTTTTACTCTTACCCCTTAGCCTCCTCACCCATAGCTCCTTTCTGGCTCCTTTCATCCGGGACCACAACTTTCACTGTGAGAATCAAATTCACTTTCCTGTCCTGAGAGCAGGGCCTACATAAAGGAAGCACCAACAAGTTTATTGATGGACTGTACAAAACCCCACAAATCGTCTTGCATTTTGGTCCTTTCACAGGTGCGCTGTGCTTCCTAACTGAAGGGCACAAGCAAATGGCAGAAATAACATCCTTACTTCGGGTTGTTTTTAGAGGAGGATGTTATTGTTGTGAGATGTTATTGTTGAGATGATGTTTATGTACCATCCATTCTGGACTGGGGGACAGTGCCCATCTCTGCTGTCATTTGTTCTGTCACTTCAAAGGACAGGAAGAACATGGGTGGTGATTTTAGGATCATATTCAGAACCTCAGGGAATGAGTCATTTGGGGTTTGACGACTTTTCCGGTGACTACGGCATACATAAATGAAGCAACAGGACGTTGTTGATGTTGTTGTTGTTCATTTTAACCGTGGCACATAACCTTCAGAAACGCATTCTCATGCTCTCTTGACCATGAGTCCATCATCTGGTATTTCATCCGAACTGTTGTGCTGAGCACAATTCTAATAACTTCCCAACTCAGCAGTGAGAGCACAGCCTTGTGGGAGGAGGAGGAGGAGGGATGAAAGGATGGCAGGATTCAAAGCCATCCCCAGAAAAAGAAAACCAAACCTGGACTACAGTCAGACCTAAAGTAGAGGCAGCTGACCTGCCTAGGGATTGGAGGAGTGAGGGAGAGGTTGATCCTAACCCATGCTTCAGTGTGCTGCGTCTGTTTTTGTTTTGTTTTTTTCAGCCAGGGTAACATACAGTAGTAGCTCAGGCTAGCCTCGGTCTCCCCATTTAGCTCCAGGCTTGCCTCGAACTGGAGGTAGTCCTTCTGCTTCAGCCTCACAAACGCTTACAGGCATGAGCCACCATGAGTAGCTTTTCATATGCCTTTGAGTCATGTGGTATGTTAGTTTTCTCATTGTTACTGGTTACTTGACATAGTCACATTGTTATTGTTACTTGACATAAGGGGCTTAAAGGAAGAAGGTTGGTTTTCCCTCACAGTTGGAGCATACAGTGCTTCCTGGCTGTGGTGGTGTGATGGCAGGGCTATGGGGTAGCAGGCTATGGTGTGAGGACGGGGTGGGGGTGGGTATGAGGTGGCCGGTCATACTGAATCTGCAGTAGTCAAGAAGCCGAGATGAATGCTGGTGCTGTTTGCTTCTTTTGTCTGCTTCTGTGTATGCGTGCATGGGGGCAAACCCGTGCTCCAGTGTGTGGAGGCTGTGGGCAACCTCAGTCACTGTTCCTCACAATCCTGTCTTGATTTTTTTTTTTTATTTACATGAATTCCTGTGGGTCACATATGCATGTTCATGTGGGAAGGGACACAGGACAACTCAGAGTGTCATCCTCATCCACTTCCTTTGAGGCAGGGTCTCTCATTGGCTTGAGAACTCTCCAGTTAGGCTAGATTAAGCTGGCCACTGAATCCCAGAGATCCTGCCTTCTCCCCAGTGTGGGATTCCAGGTCTGCCACTACATTCGGCTTTTTTTATACTGGGTCTGAGTATTGAACTTGGCTCCTCATACTTGAGTGGCAGACACTTTGCTGACTGAGCTATCTCTCCTTGCCTCCCTTAGTGTGGGGATGCCAAGAGACAGGAATGTCCTTCATTCATCCAAGAGCTTCCATTCATCATTGGAAGCTGTTTAAAAGTCCACTTGGTGCTCATGGTTAGGTCATGCTGAGGAGTTCTCAAGCACATCCAGCTTCAGGGACGCATCAGTAACTCCCGGCAAGGTTTCCTTTGCTTGTGCCTTCTCTCTGCTGCACTTCCCTTCTGTTTTCTGGGGGCTCTTCCTAAATGAGCAACTCGCACTCACTAGCCTGTCTGGCCTTGTCTGGCCTTGTCTGCTGGGTAAAGCAACTTAAGCCACTTCCACCATTCTGTCAATTCTCTGAACTCATTACAGCTGAACAGAAGAAGAGCATCCAAGAAGGTTGCACTCTCCACCACACATTCCTCCAGACTGCTCCAGGAGTTTTCTCCAATAATTGTTTCTTTCCTTTGAAGAAAGATATATGGCTTTTACATGTGTCAGTATTTTCCCTGCACATAGGCCTGTGTACCATGTACATACAGTGCCCACACAAGCCACAAGAGGACATCAAATCACCAGGACCTGGAGCTAAGAATGGTTGTGAGTTGCTGTTTGGATTCTAGAAACTGAACCGAGGTCTTCTGCAGCCACTTCTCCACCACCAAATGGCCCCTTTACAATTTAGCATTGATTGCCCATTGCTCTTCCTTCTCCTCCTCCCTCTCTCTGTCGATGTCTGCCCCACTCCTTTTTCCTCTCCATCTCCTTTCAAGACCATCCCACCTTATAAACATGTCTTAATATAATCCCCTGGACCTTTGTCCTTTATTTATTTAGTATATGAATGTTCTCGTCTGTTGAGCCAACAACAAGTGGCACAGTGGTTTCCAAGACATTGGATGTCAAGCAACAAAGGACACCTATAATGGCACCGGCATAGGAGAAAGCTTCACTCCACTGTACAAGAAGCAAGCCTAGACAAAGCCTAACAGACTCCATTAATGAAACAGAGAACTGAGTGCAGAGAGACCCAAGGGAGCAAGAATATTGAAGGACCCAGAGTTCCTGAGACCTGCAGACGCCTTAAAAACTTAGCAGGGCCTGTTTGTCCACACAAGGAGGTATTCCAAAGCTAGGAAAAGAAACACCACAAAGGGTCAGAGAAAATCGTAAGTGGCCAGGACAGTGCCTGTTCCTGTCACTCACCTGGAAATTCATGTTTCATAAAGCATAGGGCTAAAGTGCTCAGTTCTGCTGCTTTAGTCTAGCCAGAAGATCTCAAAAGAAATCCTTAAAAGGATTTGTTTCCAAGTAACCATCCCAGAGCAAAATTCTAGAATATATATACAAATATATATATGTGTGTATACACACACACACACACACAAATACATGTACATGTGCATCACACAATAAGATGCACATGTACATCTTTACAATTGTTAGCATTAAATTTTAAAAATGTCAATAGTTGGAAAGGCAGCTTGGTGGTTAAGGGCATGGGCTGAGAGGAACCTGGTTTGATTCCCTGTACCCACAGAGCAGGTCATAATTGTCTATTTCTCCAGGCACAAGAGATCTGGTGCCCTTTAATGGATCTGCAGGCACCACCTGCACAGATGGAACATGCAGACACAACAGTCATACACATAAAGTTAATTTTTGATGTCCATCTTTCAAAGAAGCAAGAAAAAACAGCCCACAATGAGAAAAACACATCAAAACTGACTCAGGATTGACATGTGACAGCTACAGGCAACAGGACGGGAACTGTCACCATGACTGCATTAGCTGTGTCCAAAGCTAAGTAGAGGCGTGGTCAGAATAAAAGGAAGATCCAAATTACATATCAGTGAAGACCACAACATACAAGCTACAGAGACATTGGTGTATACAAATAACAGGTGAAGCATTTCAGACTAGTAGACTTAGTGGCATAGCAAGAGCTATTCGGAATGAGGTAAGAGTATTCTTTTTTTTTTTTTAAATAAAGCATTTGTTAACTAGGAGACAATATCAAGTAATCTGGCATGTGTGTGTCATTGGTATGTTGGGTAAAAGATTTGATAAATTATACTAACATCATCAGCTCAAGGCCAATGATAAAGAGAAAAATCTTAAAAGTACTTGAATTTTCTCTTGGTTAATGTTTTATGAGCTACTGTTTCTATTTTACTTTTTGTTTATTAGTTTGAAACAGAGTTCCCTGTTGCTCAGGCTGGCCTTGAACTTGATATAGCCAAGGGTGACCCTGAATTCCTTATCTTTCTGCCTCCACCTCCTGGCTGCTGAATTTAGGATGCATACACCACCACCACACCCAGTCTATGGGATGCTGGGAATGGAACCCAGAGCTTTGTGCATGCTGGGCAAACACTCTACCAACTGAATTACATCCCCAGCCTTCTGTTCTTTTGCTTTTAATCTATATTGTTATATCTAAAGTGTGTTTTTTGTACACAACACATGGTTGAATCTTGCATTTTCATCCAAAATGACAGTCTCTGTTTTGATATATTTAAACTACCCATATTTAGTATTGATAGAATTGAAGTCTTTTTGTTTGTTTGTTTTTGTTTTTCGAGAAGGTCAACCCTTCTTGATTTTGTTTTCACTTGTCAGTCCAAAGTCCATGGCTGGCCAGGTCACAGGTCCTAAGAGAGAACCTCATATACTATTATTCTGCTAAATGGTCACAGTATTGAACTGCCACCTAAGATCTTTATACATATAGATCACTGCATCTCTTGACACTCATCAGAAGTAGATGGTCAGTAATACTGAGACCATCAGCTGGTCATAAGAGACTTCAGAGTGCTCAACTCCAAATGGGGCATCTATGTCACACACGTTCCTCACCAGGCTCAAGCCCTACTAAGGACACAGTGACAGAAGCAAAACCATGTTTACCCAGAGTAACAAAGCCATTGCACACATGGACTCACAGTGGCTGTGACTGCAGGCACAAGATCTTCACAGCACAAGTCTCAGCAGGCTTAGGCAGGGGCTTCTGAACTTCCACTCCTATCTGGGGAGCTATTGACAATTGTGTTTTTGGAGAATATCAGCCAGGTAGTGGTGGCACACACTTTAATCCTAGCACTTGGGAATAAGAGGCAGGTGGATCTGAGTTCTAGGCCATCGTGGCCTACAGACCAAGTTCCAGGACAGCCAAGGCTACGTAGAGAAACCCTGAAACACACGCACACGTGCGCACACACACACACACAATGTGTATGACTATTTCCCCTGCATGTATGTGTGCCTACAGTGCTTTTGGAGGTCAGAAAGGGTTACAGGGGTTACAGGTAGTTGTGAACCCAACATCCAGTGTCCTACTTCCTCTAACTTGGCTCCATTTCCTTTAATCTCAATTGCCTCCCAGTGGCACCATTAGCCAGGGGCCAACCTCTTACCACAAGAGCTCTAGGGAGACATTTCAGGTTCAGAGAGTAGCACTGTGTAGCCCTGGCTCTTCCTTGTTAGAAGGGCATCTGTCTACTTCCTGAGCAGTAGCTAACCCCTTCCTGTGTTCTTAGAAAACCATCTAACCTCTTTTACCAGGTCCTTCCTTCCCCTCCTGCCTCGCTGTATTCTGGCTCCTCTCTGCCCTCTCTCCCATTCAGTTCTCCATCTACAAAGTGAAAGATGCCCTGACTCCAGCATTCCAGTACCTGCCATAAGTGAAAGAGTGGAACCAAGAAGAAAGAGTTGTATGAAACCAAGATGCCTCCTATTTGGATAATTTTGTTGGGTCAAATGTTGTCCCTTAAGATGGGGGGATGGCTCAGTTGTTAAGAGTGCTTGCTATTCTTCCTTCCAGAGAGCCCAGGTTTGGCTCCTAGCACCCACATCAGACATTTCACAACCACGTACTTCCAGTAGCCCTGACACCCGCTTTTGGCCTCCTTGGACACCCATGTGCACATGCTCACATAAAATCTTAAATAACAGAAGCGACTAGGATAAGACACGGCTGCTAATGCCGGGCTGCCTGCCCCCATCTTGTGGCTTTCTCTCTACTTTCCTTATTGCTAGAGGAAAGGCCACGCTGTCCACCGCATAAAGTACTGTGAGAGAGAGGAACTGGGAGAGAGATTGACAAGGGGTTGGATAGTGTGGGGATGGAATTTTCCAGGGGGGTGAGGAAGAAACCAAACCAAGCAAAGAGCAGAAGTGGGCGAGAGGAGTGGTTCTTGGAGTGTCGCATGGGCTGTGTGCTTAAATGTGTTTTTTCTTCTTCAAAAGAATGGACTGTTTTAATGGCTTCATTTGGGAGTACTTTTAAGTTCATCGCCGTTATGAGGCCTATGCGTGTCATCATGGTCTCAGGAGGGTTACACCACTAGTTTCCTATGGAATACTGAGGCCAGACAGGGCAGTGACTTGTCCCCATACCACATAGCTAATACGTGACAAAGCTTGTATTAAAACCCCAGCCAAGTCTGACTTTAGCTCAAGAATTCCTAGCATTTCTGTTCAACAACTGTCCCTGGTCAGCCATCGAACCTAGGCTCACCCCTGACCCCTCTCTTCCACCCTACTGCAACAGGAGCTAGGAGGTCCCTGTCTCAGGGTCTGGCTGGATCTCCACCCTGCTGAACTCTGCAACATTAGTCTCTAATCACATCTCCTGGCCCCATCAATGAAGTGATAGAGCTCTTGGCTTTCTGACAGTCCCCAGACAACCAGGCCTCAGGGCTCATAGCCAACCACATCACTCTGGGTACCCCCCAGCCTGGTCCCCCAGTGTATACTCCAACACAGCCCAGGAATGTGGACATCCAAGTGCCAGCAGTCAGCCAAGCTGGGGCCCCTGATAGTGAACAGAAGCTAACATACCATTATCGAGGAAGGCTGCTATAGTGACAGATCACAACCTGGGGTTTTTAGTCACTACCTGACAGGTCTTGCCATCCTCATACGTGGGACAGGAATATCCCATCTGCTGGCCTCAAAAGGCATCTGTGAGAAATCCAACATTGCACTCCCTGATTGTATTGCCTACCTCACCCCACTTCAGGGGAATCTGGAGTTCCAGAAACACATGTTGTACCTCAAGTTGGTAAGAGCACCACCACCAGGCTCCAGACCCTTTTCTGGAGTGAACTCCCCCCATGGAGGGAGGATGGCTTCCTGCGTGGGGGATGCCAGAATGTGGCTAGTTCAAGGACCCCTGGATGGGGTTGCCAGGTTCAGGGCTGTCGCTAACACAGTGGCAAACAGGATTCTCTTTTCTCTGCCTTGGGTCCCAAGATAGTGCAATCACAGAGAGTGGAGCTTCTCTAACTGGAAAGCACTGTGGACTCAGACCCTGCCAAGATGCAGATTCTCCTTCGCAGGCTGGGCCAAGGCTTGAGCCTCTATTTCTAACAAGCTCTGAGACTGCTGATGCTGCCAGCCCTTACACCTTGCTTTACCGGCCTCTTGATCAGACACATGGTGGCTTATGCGGCTCTGAGATGCCTCCCCTCCTCATTCCAGTCTCCATTGTTCTGAGGTCCTCAAGACTCATTGGGAGCATGCCCTCCATTCTCTGGGAATCTCTCTCCCTTCTGCCTCATTCTCAGGATTGGGAATGTTATCAAAACTCCTTGCTTCAAGGGGGCCACCCTTCTGCTTGGGTTAGTTTTCTTGTTGGTGTTAAAATTGTGTGTCCATGTGTACGTGTGGGTGCACATGTGTAAGTGTGTATGTGGAGGCCAGAGATAACCCTTGGGTATTGTTCCTCAGGAGCCATCCACCATTCTTTTTTTGAGACAGAATCTTTCATTGGCTGGCTGGCTGCCTATGATGTCCCCCAAATCCACCTGTCCCCTTCTCACTGACATTGGGATTATAAGCACTCTCCTCCATGCCTGGCTTTTAAACATGGGTCTTGGGGGTTGAACTCAGGTCCTCGAACTTGCACTTTACTGACTGGGCAATCCTCCCTATTCCCTGCAGCCAGCCCCATCTGCTGAGCACCTGGGGGCCCAGCATACAGCATGCTGCTTCAAGTGCTGATGAACTGATGAAAGGGTGGCACTTGATCACTCACTCGCTTTGGTGTCTCCATCTCAGGGCCCAGCTCTCTCTGCTTCCTGCTCCTCCCACCATGCCTATCCACATCAACAGCTGCCGGAGTGTGATTTATGTGTGTGCCATTGGAGTTTTGTAAAGAAAAGAGGGTGTGTGTTCATAAGGAAGGAAGAAACTAGCATTAGGGGTCCATTGTGTGACAGGCACATTGGAAAGCATCACTTCCGGCCAGCCTTGGGCCCTGAGAGGTGCTCTTGAAGCACTCCCATGCAGTGAGGGTGGGGCAGATGGAGCATATGACGCACCAAGGTGCAAGGTGACCTGACTCATCAGCAGTATGAGGAGTGGACAGAGACCAGCCTGGCTGCAGAGCACAGAAACGGATGCCAGGCAAGGGTCCAGTTCAAGAAGAGCCTGGGGTGTAGGGGGTGGGGTTGGTAGAGGGGTGTGGGACATGCACAGACTGGCACACGCAGGGGGAGTCTTGAGGGGGGAGCTTGACTTCTTTCTCAGAGCAGTGGGAGGCAGATAAAGGGTCAGGAGAGTTTAGAATCAGGTCAGCGTAGCTGTGGCCGGAAGTTCAGTGTGTCCATTAAGTGGAGAAGAGGCACACACTGGTGGGAGTCAGAGGGACCCCAGTGAGTTTCCTTCCACCTCCCGGTCTTAGGCTATGACAGGTCTCTTGTTTGTCTTCACACAGAGTTGACAAGAACATTCAAACTGCTGACTTCCCCTGTCAAGACCCCCAGGCAGGGGAAGCAGAAGCCCCATCTCCCCTGTAGAAGATCAAGTCCCCAAGATCACCCCCAAAGGAGTCACTGGGTTGGTCAGGAACCTCCAGTCCTGCAAGCTGTGTAGCTGTTAGAACTCTGGTCCTAGTGGGGAGAAAGGCCACTAGGCAAGGGCCCAGCCTGGGTCAGCTGGGGTTCATCGCCAGGAGCACCGCCCAGCTGGCCTGGCTCAAAATAGCTTTCCAGATGCAAGGACATATTTTATCTTGTTCTATTTTCCCACATGCACGCACACACACAAATAAACATCCCTGCATCTCAATGGGGCCAGGCTCTGGAGAGGGGGAAGAGGGACTGAGGCCCGGCAGACCGCCTACTGAGAGGCCCAGGTTTTATCCTTTAGTTCCTTTCTTGGGGTCAAGACTTTGCTTCCTGACATGAGCATGGAAACCATGCTGGTTTCCCAGAGGCCACTGGCTTGTTCTTGGGGTCAGGCTGCCCTTTCCCTCAGGGTCACATACTCCTCAGACATCATGACGCTGACAGGACAATGCATGAGGGACTGAAGGGACCATGCATGAGAGAATTAGGAAAAATTCAACACAAGTCTGCCTTAGGGTGGGGGTGGGGGCTTCCCAGCCACAGGAAGACCTTGCTGGGCTTCCTCTCTCCCCAAGAAAGCCTGGAACCCTGGGGAGTGAGAGGTCTCTCTTCACTGAGAGCCTGCCACACACCAGCCACCTCCACAGACACCATCCCCCTGGCCTTCATTCTAAACTGTTGAGGTCTCTGGGCTTGATTTGTTCAGGGTTTTGCCATCAAGACCAGTTTCCCATCCTTAACTCAAAGGCCATGGTACCATGGTCATGCTGGCTTACGAATACCCACCTGGACACTGGTAGGTAGAGTCACTGAGTCCAGGGCTACTTGTGCACAGCAACTCAATGTTGCTAAGGTAAAAATAAGCTAGAAGTGTAGGTTTAAGTGGATCTCAAAAGCACTGGTGCCCATGCATGTGATCTGACCTGGAAAAAAAGGTCTTCACAGAGGTAAGCAAGTTAGGCTAACGAGGGTGGGCCCTAGCTCAGTAGAACCAGTGCTGTTCTGTATGTACACATGTATGTGCAGTGGAGGCCAGAGTCAGTTGTTCCTTCTGTCTAACTTTTTTTTTTCCCAAGACAAGGCTTCTTACTGGCCTGGAGCTCGTTAAGTAGGCTAGACTAGTAGGCGAATGGCTTCCAGGCATCTTTCTGCCTGTTTCTGCCTCCCCTGCTCTGGCTTTATGAGCACAGCTGGCTGTGCCATCGGCACTTCTATGTGGCTTCTGGGGGATTGGATTCAGATCCTTACAGTTTAAGGCAAGAGCTTTACTAATTCAGATCCTTGCAGTCAAGATAAATACTTTAGCAACTGAGTCACTCCCACCCCTTACCCCAGCCCATCCCACCCGACCCTACCCCACTCCTCCCCTCCCCAGGCCCAGCAACTTGTCCTCCTGTAAGGAGAGGGAAGCAAGCAGCACAGGCCTGGGATTCCAGCATACAGGCAGGCTGCAGTGGATGGGGTTTGAGGACAGCTTGGGCTGTTACAGTGAAAGCCTATCTCCAAACCACAGAGAGTAAAGAGGAGATACCACACATTTTGTTGTTTTGAGCTTCCCAGTGTGGGCCATTTTGTTACTGCAACTAGGGAACCCACAGGGCAGAGTGCCACGTGATGTCTCTGGCCTCTCTGGAAGCAAGCAGAGCTGAACCCACAGAGGCACAAGCAGTAGACTCAGCACAGCTCAGTCTGTCCACTCTGCCTCTGGGTGAGTGCAGGGCATTTCCTGGGGTGTATGCATGCTGTGAATCCTGGGGTGTATGCATGCTGTGAATCCTGGGGTGTATGCATGCTGAGAATCCTGAGATGTATGCCTGCTGTGAATCCTGGGGTGTATGCCTGCTGAGAATCCTGGGGTGTATGCCTGCTGTGAATCCTGGGGTGAATGCCTGCTGTGGACTCCTGGGGTGTATGTATGCTGTGAATCCTGGGGTG
>JADRCD010228754.1:35520-61966 GCA_019843815.1 Montemys delectorum
CCTGCTGTGGACTCCTGGGGTGTATGTATGCTGTGAATCCTGGGGTGTATGCCTGCTGTGGACTCCTGGGGTGTATGCCTGCTGTGAACTCCTGGGGTGTATGCCTGCTGTGAACTCCTGGGGTGTATGTATGCTGTGAATCCTGGGGTGTATGCCTGCTGTGGACTCCTGGGGTGTATGCCTGCTGTGAATCCTGGGGTGTATGCCTGCTGTGGACTCCTGGGGTGAATGCCTGCTGTGGACTCCTGAGGTGTATGCATGCTGTGAATCCTGGGGTGTATGCATGCTGTGAATCCTGGGGTGTATGCCTGCTGTGGACTTCTGATTTTGTTTTGAAAATCCTTTTTTTTTTTTTAACCCCAGTACAGAAAGAAAGGCATCTATCTTTTTGTTTAAAAAAAGTCAAGTACTGCTTTTCACAAATGTCTTTTATTCATCCAGAATGGATTTTTGTGTGGGTTTGGGTTTGTTTGTTTACGAGGTAAGGTGTCTCAGGCTGGGCTGGAATTTTCCATCCTCCTGCCTTATCCCAAGAGCTGGGATCACAAATGACCAAGTTTGACTTTAATATCTGGAGGAACAAAGCCCTCCCACTTCATTTTGCTATTCTAGGATGTCATCCACGTATATGCATATTAAGTACACATACGTGGATGAGCATATATATGGTCATTTTCTCCCTCCCTCTTTTCTTTTCTTTCTTTCTTCCTTCCTCCCTTTCTTTCTTCCTTTCTTTCTTTTTTTCTTTTTTGTTTTTTTTTGTTTGTTTGTTTGTTTGTTTTTGAGACAAGGTTTCTCTGTGTAGCCCTGGCTGTCCTGGAACTCACTCTGTAGACCAGGCTGGCCTCGAACTTGGAGATTCGCCTGCCTCTGCCTCCCAAGTGCTGGGATTAAAGGCGTGCGCCACCACCGCCCGGCTTCTTTCCCTCTTTTCATTTTGAGGATCACACACAGGGCCTCCCACACACCAAGCAAGTACTCTACCACTTACCAACCTTAAAAAAATTATTAAGTTTCCTTACATAAAGGTTCTCTCAAAATAATATTAATATCACTTTTTTTCTTTTCAAGACAGAATTTCCCTGTGTAGCCCTGGCTATCCTGAAACTCACAATGTAGACCAGGCTGGCCCCAGACTGAGATCCACCTGCCTCTATCTCCCAAGTGCTGCATTAAAGGTGTGCGCCACCACCGCCAGGCTGTTACTATCACTATTAACTTGAATAATTTATTTTAAAATTTGTAAGCTATAACAGAGATTCATAGTTCAGTATGTATTTTTGTGAAAAGCTTCCATTCAATGTAGATAGCAATATATACACAATGTATTTATAATTAACTATGATGTTGTCTTGCTTCACATACTGTTCTAACTTTTTCTTTTTTTAATAAATCTTTTTTTTAAAGAATTATTTATTTGTTTTATGTATATGAGTACACCATAGCTGTCTTCAGACACACCAGAAGAGGGCATCAGATCCCATTACAGATGGTTGTGAGTCACCATGTGGTTGCTGGGAATTGAACTCAGGACTTCTAGAAGATCAGTCAGTGCTCTTAGCCACTGAGCCATCTCTCCAGCCTTGTTTTAACTTTTACCATTTGTGATACATCTTAAATTATGCATGCTCATGCACCCAGAATTCAGGAGGTAGAGGCAAGAGGACCTGGAGTTTAAGACCATAGCAAGTTCAAGGCCAGCTTGAGCCACTTGGCAAACAGAAAAAAATCTATTCACAGGCAGTGGTGGCCTACACCTTTAATCTCAGCACTTGGGAGGCAGAGGCAGGCAGATTTCTGAGTTTGAGGCCAGCCTGGTCTACAGAGTGAGTTCCAGGACAGCCAGGGCTATACAGAGAAACCCTGTCCCAAAAAAAAAAAAACAAAAAACAAAAAAAACAAAAAAACAAACAAACAAAAAAAAAAAAACAAAACCAAAAAAAGAAAAAAAAAAAGAAAAATATCTAGTCACATGGTGGGAAAAAATAACTGCCTTATTTTTAAAAAATAATATTTGCAAAGATTCACTCTTTAGAAAAACACTCTCACATTACTCAACCAATTCCTGATGAGATGCTTTGGTGTATTTCTAATGGCTCATTTTAACAATAAATTTTGTTTCCTATGCCTTCTGCGGTGTTGAATAAAAGTGGCCCCCATAGACCTCTGGGGAGTGGCACTATTAGGAGGTGTGGCTTTGTTGAGTGGGTGTGACCTTGTTTGAGGAAGTATGTCACTGGGAGTAGCCTTTGAGTTTTCAGAAGTTCAAGCCAGGCCTAGTTGCTTGCTGTCCCTTCCTGCTGCGAATTCAAATGTAGACCTCCTTGGCTACCTCTTCAGATGCCACTATGCCTCCCACCATGACAATCGACTAAACCTCTTTACTATAAGTGAATCCCAATTAAATGCTTTCTTCTATAAGAATTGTTGTACTCATGATGTCTCTTCACAGCAATAGAAACCCTAAGACATCGTCCAAAAAGAGTGTGCTCCTCAGTCCACCCTCTGACATTATATCACACTGATCACACCAACATAGACACCAGCTTTTGGCTTACAGACAATTCCACTAGGCTCCTCCCAGGGACCTAGCAACAGCTTACATCATCATCTGCTGCCATTCCCCGCTAGGTGCTAGGTGTGGGCCAGGTGCTGCGGTGTATAAAGAGGACTACTCCTTACCCCAACACTCACCCCCTTTTCTCCTCCTCCTTGCTCTCACCCCCTTTCTCTCTCTCTCTGTCCCCATGTGTTCCCAGCTGGACTCTTCCTTCCTGCTCTGCCCTATGTCTGTCTGCCTCTACCTCTACTCTTCCCCAGATCCTCAGGCCCCTCCCTTTCTAATAACCCCCCCTTATACCAGGCCTGTCATATGGAATGATTTCTCAGGAGGACACCTTGACATGGGCCTGCCAGGTACCCCCTTACCCCAGTCACCACTACATTATATTTCACGACACCAACCATCATGCATTTAATGAACTAGCTGAACAGTTCAGTTAAAGGCACAGTGAAGCGTGAAACTGCACGTTTTCCCACAGCCTTGCTGTGCTGGCTCTCTTTCTAACTCCCCAGTCTGCTGGTAAAAAACAATTCACTTTCAGATTCTCCTGATGTTGAGTTCTTGTGTCAGAGATGGTGGCTTCTGTGACAGTGTGTTCATTATCGTGTGCTGAGTGGGTGTCCTGTGCTCTGGAGACCGGGCGGTATGAATAGCCTAGGAAACACTCGTTAGTCATTTAACCTCAGCAGCTGCTGACTCTCGCGCTCAGGCTGGAGCGCCAGTCCTGAACTAGTTTAAAACAAAGGACATTAACCATTTCTCTCACACATAAATACTTCACCAAGTCACTCCAAAAGACAAAGGCTCTTACATACTCCCAGGCAGATAAATAATGGTTATGCGATAGAACCACGAATCCAATGTATCCAATTTCCTTGGCTGCCTTTTCAAAATATTGTTGATAAGATTGGGGAGATGTCAGAAGAAGTTCAAAAACTCAAATTAGGCAAGAATAGCTCTTTCTCCTCAGCTCTTCAAAGCATTCGTTTGTTTTTATGGCATGGACTTAGTGTTTCTGCCTTACTCAGGGGTTGTAATCTTCTGCTGTTATTTATTGTGCTGTCAGCTTGGCTGGGGGTGGGAGGGGCTCTAACCTGGATTCTGCATCCCTCTAAGAAAGCCTACCGCTCTCTGAGAATGGCCTTACCTTGCTGCTCTAAGCTGGCTTTCTACTTTCCCCTTCCGCACCGCATCGCATCCTGTAACCTGACATTCTCTAAGGAAATGTAAAAATGGTGACATTCTGATTCTATTATTCCTTATTTATTAGCTACAGTTCCTTTGTTAAAGAAAACAACAACTTCCTTTCCACAACTACAAGATTGTCTCCTCCAGGTTTACTTTAAATAGTAAGTCAGGATGAGCGTGCCTTCATCCTGACTCATCAGTTTGTCGGGGGTGGGAGGGAGGGGGGTTGGGGGGAGGAGTTTCTGGCCTTCTCTCAAAGGTGGTCTGTAAAAGTTTTCTAGTCTGTATTGTGATGCACTAGTTCTTTCCAATCTGTTAGCTGCTGTTCCTATTGATGTGCAGATTGCCGGTCCTTGGCCGGGGAAGCCTGCTTTGGACATTTGCTCTTCTACACAGATCCAGAAGGAACAAACACACATTCAAGTTTTTCTCCCAATATGAGATTTATGGGGAATCACATGTGGCTTGCATAGACTGAGTGGGTCTCTGTAGGGACAAAAGCTGTCTTTGGTAGCATAAGGCAAACTATTCATGAATATGGTAGACATCCCTACTTATTTAGGGCTGTATCTTCTGTGCCTCCTTCCAGGGAGGCTTTGATCGGGGTCTGAGACTTTCATTAGATTTATTCCAAGGTGTGTATTTTTATTGATTGTGAGAATCATATATCCTTCTTAAAGTACCTTTTGTCGTAAAACAAAACAGACAGACAAACAAAGAAACCCTGGTACTGTATAAGAACACAATTGACTTTTGTATATTGATTTTTACATCAGGCAAAATGTTAAACTCTCTTAAGTCTGATACTTGACTTCAAATTATTTTGCTTTTCTGTGTAGAAAATCATATAATCTGGAAAATGACTGCTAGCTTTCTTCTGGATTTCAGCATGTACATTTTTCCCTCTCCTTAATTAGTCTCTAGAGCTTCTGATAAGATGCTGATAGACACGGTAATAGCAGGCACTGCTATTTACTGCTTTCACTACTAAAGTTAGTTACATTTATTATCTATCTGTGTGTATGTATGTGGACATGCCTGTCACTAGACATGGGGAAACCAGAAGACATCAGGCACCGGTTCTCTCCTCCACCCGGGAGTCCTGGGGAGCAAGCAGCTCTAGCCCCAGATATATCCAGCTCTTATTTGTGTTTTAGAAAAACAATACTATTAACCAGGCATTGTGATTCACACCTGTAATCTTACTACACAGCAGACTAAAACAGGAGGCTCCCTTGTTCAAGGCCTGCCTGGGCTACATTGGGAGAGAACCTGACTCAAATAAACAAATACAAACAACTCTCAGAATTGAGTAAAATGTTTGTTATAGATTTTGGGGTGTGTGTGTGAGGATATCAAATTTTAAGTTTCTAAAGTTGCTTACTTGCTGAGAATGACATGGACAGATACTAATTTTTAATCAAATTTTAAAATATGTGTTTTGACATAAGTGATATTTCTCCCCTTTCCTAATTTTAAAAAAAATTTCATTTTTCAGATTTTCCCATTCTTGAATTCTTCTATCAGCAAGCATGACTCACATGACCCTGGGTCTTTGGAGTTTCTTAGATTTGCAGTACAGCTCAGTTCATTATCAGTGTGCGGAGGAGATCTCTGTGTGTTTTATTTAAGTTTGGCTACATGGGTTGGAGTCACTGCTCAGGGGTTAAAAGCATGTACTGGTCAAGCTTTCAACTCAAGTTAGAATCAGGAGCCTTCCAGGAGACCTGACATCCTCTTCTGGATTCTGCGGGCACTAGCATTCTTGTGCACATAAACACACACACACACACACACACATTTAAAAAGCCTTAAAAGCGGCTGCATTTCCCAAGCATTGCAGTCTGTTTCTGCATCCATGCATTTGGCTCTGTCTTTCTCAGGCTACTTTGTTTACTTGGTCCGTCACTGTCTGACGAATTCCACAGTTCTGTTTCTTCAGGGTTCATTGAATTGTTAATGGGGCCATGTTCTGTAAACATTCTAACAACAGTCCCTGCCGGTCTACCTAATTAGTTTCTACCTTCCAATTAATTTCTATCAGAAGAGCTTTGCTTTATTCTTTGATTTTTGAGCTAAGTTCTTAAAGTTGATTTTTTTTTTTTTAAGGCCTACTTTGACAGTCTTACTCTTGTGGTGAGTAATGGACCCAGTTTGTTTCTGCCATACAGCGCATTGTAGGGGCTCAGACAGTGAGCCATTGTTACTCTTGGCCTTGTAGAAGTCTGTCTGGGTGTGCTGTGAGGGAGAGTAAGTTCTCTGTTGGGGTGTGGACATGTGTCACTGTTACCCCGCTGTCTGGAGGACCAACAGGACATGTTTTTTGTTTTTTGTTTTCCCAAGTAAAGGCTGGTGTTTCCAGAAAGATTTGGCTGAGAGAAACCAACCTTGTCTGAGGCCACATGTCTGTTTCCTAGAAACTAGATGTGAGTGAGGCCCCGGCCGGTGCCCAAGTCACAGCGTACATTTCCTGTTTTTCACCCACTAACTAATAAAGTTATTTCCTTCGTATATGTGGTGTGACTGAACAGGAGGACTCCATAGCCTCAAGGCCTGAGGCCAGCTGTTATCTACCACCCAGCTCCAAGTGGAGGGCGGAAGTGGCCTGGGCTCCCCTGGGGAGGAACTTCCTCTCCATCAACAGTGTCAGGCTGTACTCTCCTATCTCTTCTGCCTTCCATGGCCCAGCAGTCGCAGTGGCCCCAGGACATCACCATGGTCCACTCTGACACCTCTCAGGCTCTGTCCCTGGCCTGGAGTCTGACCAGCACTTCAGGCCCCGTAGGTCCTAGATGGACTTTCTTTTCCTTAAATTAAATGATACCATATTGATTGGTTGGTTGGTTAGAGACAGGGTCTTAAGTAGCTTAGGCTTGCCTCAAACTAGCCATGTAGCTAAGGATGACTTGGAATTGCCCCTGCCTCCTGAGGGTAAGAACAGCTGTGTGATGCCAGGCCTGGTTTATGGGGTACTGAGGATGGAGCCCAAGCTTCATGCTAAGCAGGCACTTTACTCCCAGGCCTGCAGATGAATCCTAAGGTCTCCCTGCCTGTGACCCTCACTGAGACCACAGTCCTCCGGGTTGGCTCCAGGTGCCCAGCGGCTCTGCCATGACCAAGGAAGACATGCCTATGCAACTGTTCCCAGACTCTGCTCTGCCCACCCAGCCCCACCTCAGGTTCCACTCACTCACAGACAGCAGTATGGCCTGGCAACAGTCCTGCCCTCTATTTCTGGGAGCTTCTCTGAGGCAGGTGCAGGCAGGTCAGGTTCAGCACTGTGCCCTAGGTGTGACCTGGGAAGACTTTGCAGAGAGTTTGTCGAATAAATTAATTCTGAGTGAACGAGAGGAAGGAATAAATGAACTGTAAATGAATGAATGAATGAATGAATGAGTAAAAGAAGGAAGGCATACATAGAGCCTCTGTGTTTTCTCCAGATGTTGCTCTGTATCCTAGCTTCCCAACCACTCTCCCTGGTTATGGTTTCCAGGACCCTCTGCTTCCTTCCTCCAGTAGCCAGAATAAGCTAGCCTTGAGGGCAGGACCCCTGGTGGTCAGAGAGCAAGAGACTTTGAGCATTAGGCTGATGTTCGCTAAGTGGCTGTGTGGCCTTGGCCAGTCCCTTCCCAATCACTATGCTCTACCTCTTTCTGGTGTATAGAAAGTATGGAAGGAGACTTTGTCCCAGTGTCTCTGGGCTGTCCCTTTTACTCACTGGCCTCCTGAACTCCGGGCAAGAGAGGCTGGGTATGGATGAGGGATCCTGGAGCTTTCGGGACTGCTGCCCTATGAACGTTATTGTGGACTTACCTACCCGCTTCTCTGTCCAGACTTGCTTCCACAGGCTCGTGAGTTCTCTCAGTATAGCCTCACTCACTCATACACTTAATCAAAGCATTGTCTGTGCCTGGTATGATGGCAGGGATCCCAGGAATGCATGGGACTTGGTGCCTCCCTGCCAGGTTGCCCTGTCTGAGGGAGATCAGAACCGGACGCAGATGTGAGCACTTCCTAGCACCTGTTGGAACAAAGCGCGCTTAAGCTGCTCGGCTGTGCTAGGGACTTCTTGAGAACCCCTGAGATGCTTATCTTTGCCCAGCAGTGCTTCTCAGAAGGGACCTACAGCTGCCGACTGTACAAATCCTAGAGTCTGGGCCCCAGGCCCCTCCCTCCAGCTCCTCTGTCTAGAGGACAGAAGACAGGTGCAAAGCTGTAGGTGGTCTAGTCTGGGGCGAGGGTGTGTTGTGTGCAGCCCCAGGGATGAAGGAGCTGTGGAGCGGACTGACCTCACCTCGTGATGGAGGAGTGGAAAGTGAAGGACAGCCCCATGCTGGCCAGCCCTGATGTTGCTTCTCACAGGTCAGTCACCCACTACATGCATAAATATGCACAGGCACACGGATGACCCTGGTGTTGGGTCTACAATTCCCATTTCACAGATGTGGAGAGTGAGGTTTAGAGAAGTTACGTCACTTGCCTAAGAACATGTTGCTGCCAGGTGATGGCTTGGGAGGTGTTTCCCAGAAATAGCAACTCTGGGACTCAAATTTATTTACAAATACCTAGCTAGGCAATTGCTTTGGCTAGTCCCCCAATACGATTTTAACTAAACATCCCACTAATTCTAATCTAAGTTCTACCACGTGGCAGGTTACTCCCCCCTCCTCCCCCAGGTTCCACATGTGTCCTCCTTCCTGTTCCTGTGAGCCCCAATCTTCCTGCACACTGCTCTATCCCAGAACTCTCTCTGCCTACCAGATGTCCCACCTTCTATTTCCTGCCTCAGCTACAGGCCAATCAGCTTTAATTGACAGGCGCGACATCCATACAGTAGGCAAGAGATTTTCTCTCCCGACAGGGGCTGCTCTTCCTTGGTGACCTTGCTTCCTTCTGACTGCCTGTCCTTTCCTCCTTCCATGAGGCACCTTATTCTTTGACTTCTTTCAGATTTACCTTAGGATCTCGGCGCTGGGACGGAGGTGGCTCAGCAGTTAAGAGAACTTATTGTTCTTGTCGATGACTGGGGTTCAGTTCCCAGCGCCCCACACCACAGCTAACTCCAGTTCTAGAGTATTTACGCTCTCTTCTGACCCTTGGGCTCCCGCATCCACATGGTGCACGTAAAACTCACAGAGGCTCACACACATGCACATATTAAAAAGCAATAAATAGATCTTTTTAAAAATTGCAATAAAAGGATCCTAAGGCTCAACTCTCACCTCTTCCCTGTGACAGACTATCCTGTGAGGACTTTCTGATACAATCCTGGGAAAGGGGACTGGGAAATTCCCACAGCCCTTCCCTGTTCTGGACCAGCCCAGGCCCACAGGCTCCACCTCTGGGTGGAGGATCATGGACAAGGATTCTTTGTCACCTTGTCTGGCTCCACAGGAGCAGGCTGGATCTGGGCAGATGCTGGCAGCTTTGCCAGCCAGGCTAGGACTTGCTGATGAGGCAACAATGAAGTACCCACAGACTAGGCACACTGATGGCAGTTCCTGCCTGCAGGATAGATTCACCAGAGTTTACCAAAATCCCCTATGTCTGTGCCAGGAGCCTAGCCCGGTTAAACCGGAATATGGAGGTGGGAGCATCACACTGTATCTTAGAATAAATAGCTCATTACAGGACTAGTGTGCATCCAGGCCCACATCAGTGGAGTCTAAGGTGTCCCTTGGGTCACCAAAGTAGGGCTGGGCCTGGGCTATAGCTTACATGGCCCCTCAGTGGTCCTGACACTCCGAATTCTGCTGAAGTCCTGGTTCCCTGTATCAGAACATGGACTCAATGGTATTTTGTTTAGTGCTGAGTTTTTTTGGGCAGCCTTGGGGTTTTTTTTGTTTGTTTTTTTTGAGGAGACAGAGTCTTATGATGTAGCTCAGACTGTACTGGAATGTGCCACCCTCCTGTCTAACCAAGTTAAAGTGAGGTCATTAGGAAGGATCTAACCCTGTAAGACTGGTGTCCTTGTTAAAAGGAAAAATTTGGAGACAGGCAAAAATTTGTGAAAAGACGGGTCTCTGGCCTTCCATAGAACCTCTACAGAGGTTCCGGCGAGTCCTGGGGAAGATGATCCTTAAAATCTCATGTAATAACTGGTTCTGGCTGTCCCCGACCTCCCGAGGTGAAACAGCACATTTCTGTGGTTGGAGCTACCCAGTCTGTGGACTTGGGTACATCAGCTCTAGGAAAGCAGCCACCTCCTTTCTATGAAAGAGAAGGCTGGGTGGGGTGCCATTTCCCTGAGAGGACAGATGGCCTCAGAGGCTGTCACCTTCTCCTCACGGCTATGGCCCACACCAGCACACAGCCCAGGCCAACTCTCAGCTCTCATACCTACACCAGTATGTGTACTCTCAGAGAAAGCCATGTTCTAAGCTCCAAGGCCTAGAGGAAAGCCAAGCCAACCACGGGCAGAATCCCAAGTCCGGGAGCTGCCTTCGGGTGAGGTGAGTGAGCTGGAGTCGAGGGGCACATTTCACAATAGTCTTTCTGTGGAGAAAAAAAAGGCAGGCAATGGGTTTAAACTCTCCTTAGGGACAGTGGACCTGGTGGCTACTGCTCTTCCAAGGCCTTCTCTAACTCCTTACACATTTCTCAACCTGGGTTCACCCTGCCACGCCATGCTCAGCCTTTCCTGATCCTCTACTCACCCTGCTCACACTCCAGCGAGTGGCACCGCCACCCTGCCACACAGCCACTCAAACCAGTAACCCCAAAAGCCAAATGTCCTCTCATTACCCTACCCATACCCCTCATTCTCCCTGCACCAGCCCTAGGCTCATTCCCTCTCACGTCTGGAAGATGCCCAGACCTGTCCGGTAACAGGATCCAGGGGCATTTCTAACCAATTGTGTAGACCCTGTTCTCGCCATTTGTGACTCCAGGTCTCTCCAGGGACATAGCTGGACTGTGGGCTTTGTAGCCAACAAACGCTATGACCTTCCAGGGGCCTTGCCCTCACTTGTCCCTGAGAGCAAGAAGGAAGCTACAGGCAGACACATTTCCATGGCCAATGCCCAGATAGTGACCTGAGAACCAAGTCTCATCCCCTCCTGGATTCCAGTGCCCCATCTGAGCCACAGACATAAGAGTCTGCCATATGAACCTCTTGGGTTTCCTTGACTGAATCCATGGGTAGATGAAACAGGACCACAGGGGAAGCTGAGGAGGGGTTGATGAAGGACCTAGTAGGAGAGTGTCTTTGGCCCCTGAGAGGAGGAACAGAACACATAAATCTCCGGGTGCCCTTTTGTCCAGGGTCCTAATCAGGCTTTTCTCCTGCAGTCAGGGGTAGGTTCTAGCCAAGACCTTGGCCTCTCAAAGTAGTCCTTCCATTTTACCAACTGAGCTTGGACTTCTGCTATGCCGGAGCCATCGTGGTGGTGGCTTTGGGATACCAGAGTCTTGGTGGGGATGGTAAGGTAGGGAATCTAAATGGGACGTTCCCTAGTCTCGATGTTCCTAGTCACCTTCTTGCCTGGAAAAGGTAAGGAAGCCCTTTAGAGGCAGCACCCAGGGCAAGGCTGGGCGGCACCAGACCCTGCCCCCAGAAGCCTTTGACAGGGCAAGGGGAAGGGAAAGGGGAGGATGGCCTCCGAGCACTACCAGCCCGCCTCCTCTCTGTCTTCCACTTCTCTGAGAAGGAAAGGTGGATGAAAGTCCCCCTTCCTGGGTGTGCCATGCCTGGCTTGGCAAGCCTGGACATCCATCCACGAGATAGAAAGTTCAGCCATGCTGGGTAGAACGGGTTGTAGCACTCGGCACTGGAGGCATGTAACAAACCTCCATGATTTTGGAAGCTACTCGAGACTTCTCCGAAGAGATAACATTCTCCTCCAGAGCCTGCTGGGAGATGGATTGCCTCTGGCTCTCCAGCTCAGGTGCCTGGTGCATCTTCTGGAATCTTCCTAGGAAGCCAGAATCCCTTGGTCAACTTGGGGTTGTTGTAGTCATGGTGTCCAGTGCAGCGGCCACTACTGGCTGGTGTGTCTTTGAAAATTGGCCAGCCTGACGGACAAGTCCTGAAATCATAATATGTACACTGTATGACCACTCAATACAAAAGAAGAGTGGGATTTGTCACACTTTGCTTTTAATATTGACTATATGCTGAAGTGATTTATGTATTAAGCTAAATAAATTTAAATTAATTAAGTTAGGTTTGTCTTTTTCTTGTTTTTTTGGACTGGGGCTACTGGAGAGATGGATGTGAGGGTGAACCTAGACTGAGTGGATGAGGGGTCATCTTCAGGGCACTGGCTGTCCCAGGAGCAGCTTTGGGGCTTGCTGCAGCTGGAGCATC
Source organism: Montemys delectorum (assembly GCA_019843815.1). Lineage (NCBI taxonomy): Eukaryota > Metazoa > Chordata > Mammalia > Rodentia > Muridae > Montemys > Montemys delectorum. Next base: position 47,580 of record JADRCD010228754.1, read on the forward strand.
CTGCTCCCTGTGGCTTCCCTCCCTCCCTCTCCCCACTCTCCCTCTCCCAGAGCCTCAGACTCAGCCTGGGGTCAGGGGAACTGCCCTCCCTCCAAGATGAGTGTAAAGCCAGCTCCCAGTTCAGGGGGCGGGGGGAGGAATCTCAAAGCTGTGTGGGAATTTCCCTGGCCTCACTTTCTCCCTCCCAGTCACCCCAAGGGGTGTGGCTTCCCGGCCCCAGGGTCTGAGTCAGATTCAAGGAATCCTGGAATCCTGTCTTCTCTCTGGAGGGTCTGGGTGACAGGCAGGCTCTGGACACTAAGTATCAGATACGCAGGGTGGATCTAGGTTCAGCGGAGATGGGGCTCAGCTTCACACTAGCAGAAAGGCTGGGGAAGCCCCACCTGGCTGCACTACAATACTTGGCCTTGTGAAGCTGGCATAGTCTTCATTTAGCTTGTGTCAGAGTCCAGGGGACAAGGTTGAGGTCATGAAGCTGTGGTCCTCTGTGCAGCTCTGGTGCAGAAGGTGACAGTGGTTGAGACCCTAGGAGGGCTGTGGCTGTGGCTGGGGTTGTCAGTCAGTCAGTTTTGTACAATAAGCAGGTGTGGGGTGCACAAGCCAGGCTGGGTTGCAGTTCTCCTTCAGGCCTTGGACTGTGTGCAGTCTATTTGCAGCCTGATGGCCCTTTTCATATGGGGACACTGAGATGGCATAGGGTGGAGTGGCTTGTTGGAAGCCAGAGCCAGAGCTTGATTTCCACCCTGAGCCTGTGCTCTTTCTATCACTAAGAGGGCTTCAGGAAGAAATGGATCCAAAACGGCAACTCAGAACTGTGTAGTCCTGAGCATTCAAAACCAAAGTGTGTCCAGCCAGGCATAGTGGCTCATGCCTGTAATCCCAGCATTTAGAAGGCAGAGAGAGGTAAAGGGATTGCCAAGAGTTCAAGGCCAACCTCAGCTTCATAGGGAGACTGTATCTCAAGAAGAAAGAAGTAAATCCGTAGCTCTTAGCTTGAGCCTGCTCTCCCCAAGAAAACCCTGAGCCAAGGACATGGGTACACTTAACTCACTTAGAAAGAGATGCCAGGAAACTGTTAGGAGCAGACAGGTGAGCTCAGGAGAGAGAGATCCCTTGGGTAGGGGTGAGATTTTCTGAGTGGGATTCTGCTATGGCACCTGTGCTCCATCCGGCTGGCTATCCTGTGAGTTGTGTGTAGACAGACTTACCATTGCACGCTGAGGACCTATGAGTGAGTAATGACCAACTGCTGTCCCTCCTGCTTGAGGACTGCCAGAAGCGTTGAAGTTCTAGCCCTTCCCTGCACAAGACAGGCAAAGTCTCTTGATGCTGGGAGAGCCCTTGGGTGGAGCAGGTGGATGCTGGGGCAGGGGTTTTATGGGGACAGCCTCAGCTTAACTCTTGGGGAGTACTCTCGAGCAAAACCAAACCACACAGGAGTGTGTGCCCATTACGGCCTTTATTGTGTCTAAATTTAGAAACAACCTAAAGGTACAGCAAGAGGGAATTAGCTTAGTAAATTATGATGCATCAAGACACAGGGCATTCAACAGCCCCCTTTGACACCAGAATAGGGCTAAGGGAGGACTGTGAGGTGAGGCCTGGGCACACAAGTTCCACCATGACCACTGGCCTCCCCCAGAGCAGAGCATGTGTTAAAAGATGTTCTGACACATAGACCAAGACCTGGTGAGAACAAGTGTGTGCCAAGAGGCCTGTAGGCAGGACCCTCAGGAGTACGAAACCACTGTCTGTAGATGGTGACGGGATGTCCTCTCTGAAGAGGCGTTAGGTCTGATGTTGTTATTATTATTATTATTATTATTATTATTATTGTTATTATTATTATTATCATTTGCGTGTGCATGTGTATGTGTATGAATGTTGGAGGAATGCATGTATATGTGTAGACATGCATATGCATGTACTGTAGGATATACATGTGTACATGGGCATGCTTGGATATGTGTGTATGTATGTGTATGTGTGTGTGTGTGTGTGTGTGTGTGTGTGTGTGTGTGTGTGTAGGGGCCTGCACTTGCCCACAGGTGTGGAGGCAGGAAATGGGGTGGTGAATTCAGTGTGTGTGAATGCAGAAGTCCACATTAGATGTGTTCTTTAGTCACTCTCCTTTTTGGTTTGTTTGTTCATATTTGTTTTTTATTTTTGTTTGTTTTGGAGTTTTTGAGGCAGGGTGTCCCTGTGTAGCCTTGGCTGTCCTAGAACTTGCTCTGTAGACCAGGCTGGCCTCTAGCTCAAACCCTCTGCCTCCCCAGTGCTGGGATTAAAGGTGTGTGCTAGCCCAGCAGTGTTAGTGCACATTTTTAATCCCAGCACCTGGGAGGCAGAAGCAGGCAGATTTCTGAGTTCAAGGCCAGCCTGGTTTTCAGAGTAAATTCAGGACAGCAAGGGCTACACAGAGACACCTTGTCTCAAAAAACAAAACAAAACAAACATACAAAAAGGTGTGTGCTACTGCAGCCGGGCAAACACAGGTGAGACAGTGTCTCTCATTGAACCCAGAGCTCATGGATTTAACCAGCCTGGCTGGCCAGCAAGGTCTCTTCCCCCCATCCTACCTGCCAGTGTTGGGACTACAGGCACGTGCCACAGTACCCAAGCTTTTAACATGGGTATGTAAGATCCGAACTCAGGTTTCCATGTTTGCACGGCAAGCACTTTATTAGCTGAGCCTGCTTCCCAGTCCCTCAGCTCCGCTCCTAGGTCAGCCTTCTCGGTAGTAACTGAGCCCACTTAGAGTGTCAGGAAGTCTTTGATTTCTGTATCAGCCCAATGCTGCCACAGCAGCACCTGGCTAGTGTTCGATTGATAGCTGAGGGCTGTGGCTGAGGGAGCTGACACAGAGTTGACCATTCTGCATTGTCTATGAGAATGCTCGAAGTCCCTTCTGGTACAGAGTTTGTGTTTGCCCTGGGCCACGGAGCTGAGCTTACATATCTGGCAGCTGCTAGCTGGCACCTCATACTCTGAGGCCCACCTTATCTGGAGCTTCCCCGCAGCTGGCAAAGGTAAGTGACCTGGGCAAAGGCCACTTCTCCCCTACAGCCTCTCCATCCCTGGGCATGGAGCTTAGATAGACACAGCACAGCCCCACCCTTCTCTCATCCTAAGTCTCCTGAGTCTGGGACAAGATGGGGCACATGGAATCCATCAGTGACCAAATTCAGACTGGCCATCTACCAGACCTTCCCTGGCTTGGCAGGAGCATCGCATTGTGAGTGCGGGATTCACACAGCCTCGGTCCACCCCAGTCCTGGCAGAGCCGTGTTACCCCTAGGCAAGATCGACCCTGTTCCTTTCTGAGCCTCTGGCTTCTACTAGTCCTGACATGGCACATATGTGACCATGTTATCACACAGTACCAGAATCTAGATGGTTTATAAACAGGTTTCCCTCCCACAGTCTTGGGGTTAGCAGTCTCAGATCAAAGTGCTGGCAGGTGTCTGGGCAAATTGTGCCATCCCACAGATGACGGCGGGGGATACTATGGTGGTGATGGCGAGGCAGGTAGCTCTGGGATTTTTAAAAATAAGAACGCACACATAGTAGAATCTAATCATGTTCTAAAGGTCACACCTCCCACAATTACTCATCTCCTTGAGGGCTGGGGTTTCAGCATGAGAAACAGATACAGGCAATATCCTTCACTGAGTGTTGTCTGATGGGTAAGGCCAAGGAATGTAACCCAGAGATTGAGTAGACGGGGGCTGAGTGGATAATGGGCAGCCAGTTTCCTGTGAGACCTGCTTCTGCCACTGACTCAGGACATGCTGGGCAGGCTGGGTGATCTCCAGTCCAGCTCTGTTGCAGACATAGGACCTAACTTGGGGAGAGCAGAGAGCACAAGGCTACAGGGAGAACAGAGGTGGATAGGAGCAAGGCTGGTTCTCCTAGCTCATGGTTCAGCGAACGTTCCCTCACAACCACCCTCAGAAACCTGGTTTCCTAGCTGGGAGCTACCCAATGTCAAGGAAGAGACCAGGGACCCCAGGGGAGAAGCGACTTCAAGCTGTTGTGCTCTGAACCTGGGTTGGGCCAGCGGACAAAGCCACTTCTTGTGTTATAGTCATACCTGCCCAGGACTGCTAGCTCTGATGGGGACTTTCTGAACCAAGGCCTGGGGGGCCCCCGGTCTGCACATGCCGCTTTGGTATCTCTGTAGCCAGTCTTCCTCTCTCGGCCGACACTTTTCAGTTCATGTTTCTTCTTCCTCTTCCTTTCTCCTTGCTGCCTCTCTATTCTGGGATGACCTTGAACTTGTTATTTAGCCAAGAATAACCCTGAAGCTTTGGTCCACTCACCCCCACCTCCTGAGTGTTGGGATTATATACAGTGCACCATCTGACTCTGTTTCTGTCCCTATCTTGCTCTCATGGATGCTGCTCAGTCTGATGGGGCCTCTTGGGCCAGCTTCAGTCCTTGCACTGTAAAGTATCTCACCTACAATGTTCTATTGTGTCTCCTGGTCTCTGCTATTCTCTTGGCTGCAGCATCACTCCATCCTACCCACTCCCATCCCTCCAATGCCACAGGGCCAGTTAGTTCCTCTCCTCCCTTCCCCTCGCATATTCATATCTACTTCTGGTACAATTACTCTGGGTTAGAATGGAATCCTTCAGGGCCCAAACAGCCCATGAGCAGCACACGGGGAACAGTTGGCAACAAAGTCCTCAAGAAACTAGACGCCTTTGGTCATGGGAGTATGTGCATGTGCTGCGCGCATGTGTGTGTGTGTGTGTGTGTGTGTGTGTGTGTGTATGTGTGTGTGTGTACCTGGACAGGGTGCAGCCTGCTCAAGAGCACAGACCCACATCCTGTGGCTGCTCCAGTGCTCTGGCCCACCAGGCTGCTCAATTAATAGAGCCAAGACTCAGGGCTGGCTCAGACTTCCAGGGTCAGCTGGGGATGGTTAGAGACAGATGAGAAAGCTTGCTGGAAATCAAGACTTCAGGCCCTAGTTCCCAGGCTCCGGGCATCACCATATTCCCCCATGACCTTCTCAAGGTCATTGATGGGAAATCGCCCAGAAGGCTTGATTGAGTCTGTGTCTAGGCTCTGATCTTATGAGTGGGAGGCAGCAGCATGGAGTCCAGACCAGTTCTGCTTCTGACTATGTGACCTATGTGACCTTGGGCTAGTTACTGGACTTGGGAATCAGAAATGACAGCAGCACCTCCCTTGGGGATGGTGGGGAAGATTCGCTTATTATCTCTGTGAAGCTGGCATAGGACCTGGCAGAGTGTTCAAGCGATGATAAAGAAATAAGTGACTTTTATTGATTCCTTTTAAAGCTGCTTACCTCAGGATGGTCCTTCTTGGGCATGCCCGTGGCTCTCCACTGCCTGGTGAGTAAAGTCTAAGATGCTCAAGAGGATACTTTAGTGTCCTTATCCAGCTCAACTTAGCAGAGCAGTGTTCCCTCTGCGTCACAGGATTTGGCAGAACTGTGCTCCCTCTGTGAGGACTGCCCCCCTAGCCCTGAGTCTCCACCCACTCCACCCACAGACTTCTCACTCTCCTGCCCACCCTTCTAAACTCACACCTTTGCATGCTTATTTATTTAATTTTTGAAGTACCAGAGATTGGATCCAGGCTCTTGTGCACATTAGGCAAGGTCTGGACCCCTGAGATGCATCTACAACCCTTAAGAAGCTCCGAATACCCAAGATACAACTCACAGACCAAATGAAGCTCATGAAGAAGGAAGACCAAAGTATGGATACTTCAGTCCTTCTTAGAATGGGGAGCAAAATACCCGTGGGAGGAGCTACAGAGAAAAAAGTGTGGAGCAGAGACTGAAGGAAAGACCATCCAGAGACTGTCCCACCTGGGGATCCATGCCATATCCAGTCATCAAACCCAGACACTATTGTGGATGCCAACAAGTGCTTGCTGACAGGAGCCTGATCCAGCTGTCTCCTGAGAGGCTCTGCCAGTGCTTAGTATACTCAGAGGTGGAGGCTCTTAGTCAACCATTGGACTGAGCACAGGGTTCCCAAAGAAGGAGCTAGAGAAAGGATAGAAGGGGCTGAAGAAGCTTGCAGCCCCATAGAAGGAACAACAATATGAACCGACCAGTACCCCCGGAGCTCCCAGGGACTAAACCACCAACCAAAGAGTACACATGGAGGGACCCACGGCTCCAGATGCATATATAGGAGAGGATGGCCTTGATGGACATCAATGGGAGGAGAGACCTTTGGTCCTGAGAAGGCTCAATGCTCCAGTGTAAGGGAATCCCAAGACAGGGAAGCAGGAGTAGGTGGCTTGGTGAGCAGGGGGAGGGGGAGGCAATGGGGGTTTTCAGAGGGGGAAATAGGGAAAGGGGATAACATTTGAAATGTAAAAAAAAAAATGTTTAATAAAAAAGAAAAGAAATGTCTGTTTTTAATTGAAATAGGGTTTCACTGAGCAGTTCAGGGTGGCCTTGAGCTGTGTACATCCTCCTGCCTCAGGCTCCTGAGCAACTTGAGTTGCAGAGCTGTGGCACCTAGGCTGGCTGTCACCTACCTTTCAGTAAGTCTGTGTCCTTGGGTACCTACTCTGGAGCTCTCTTGGGCAGGTTCTCAGGCCTGAGCCTCACAGACACCCTGAGTCCATGTTTGAATCTCTAACTTAGCCTCTCCCTGGCTTCTCCTCACGCCTAGCCAGCTCTTGAGTATCAGAGCTAACTGGTCCAAACTTCGACTTGTGAATTTTCTCCTCCAGGTCCCTCCTGCCTCTCACTGTTCAGACTAAGAACTAGGCAGCCACTCGGGAGTTGTGTCTCTTACACTCACATCCAAAAAAAAATGTCAGCAAATCTTGTCAGTTCCACCTTCAGAAATATACCTAAGGCCTCTCTGGGCAATGCCAGTTGTTAACTGGCCGCTGTAGCAGCTGTGCCCAGTCCCTGCTCCCACTCTTGCCTCTCCAGACACCTTTTTAAAAAATGTGTGCTGTGGATGCTGCTCGCTTGGGTAGCATTATTGTCTGGCACACACAAGGCCCTGGGATCAGTCCTCAGCACAGCATCAGCGGGTGTGGTGGTAGGTGTCTGTTACCTAGAACTCAGGAGGTAGAGGCAGGAGGATCACAAGTTCAAGGTCTTACTTGATACCTAGTAAGTTTGAGGTTAGCCTGGAATGCATAAAAATTTGTCTCAAAAACAAGCAAACAAGACCTTCAACAAAATATAATATTTACAAGACTAAATACACTTGTCAAAACACACTAGAAATGTGTTTATTTTGCATAAATTATAGGTTATTTTATATAGAGAGATGCCACTACTCCTCTTCACAAACCTGCATGGCGGCCTCTCCATCTGTACCCCTTAAACTTTGACCTTTTAGCAGACCAGGAAAGGAACTGGAAATCAGAGCCAACATCATTTTGTTTTATTTTATTATTGAGACGGAGTCTTGCTGTAAAGGCAGGCTTTACAACAGTCCTCTTTCTCCAGTTTATGTTGACATGAGTTCTACCATGCCTGGCTTTGAGGTCATTGCCAGCATTTTTTTTTTTTTTTTTTTTTTTTGTTATTTCGAGACAGGGTTTCTCTGTGTAGCTCTGGCTGTCCTGGAACTCACTCTGTAGACCAGGCTGGCCTCGAACTCAGAAATTCGCCTGCCTCTGCCTCCCAAGTGCTGGGATTAAAGGCGTGCGCCACCACCGCCCGCATTGCCAGCATTATTATTGTTTTGCTTTGTAGCAGGGTCCTACTCTGTAAGACAATCCTACTGCCTTAGCCTTTGACTGCTGAAATCCTATGCATGAGCAACCACACTTGACACCACAACCACCACCACTGTTATCACTATGGAGCAGGATAAGTAGAGACTGGAATCTACTATGTAGCTCTGGCTGGCCTGGAACTGAAGGGCTCTGCCTGTTTCTACCTCTTGGGTGGGATTAAAGACGCGCCAAACCATGCTTATTTTTAACTAATAGCCGCATTACTTTTAACTAATATAAAATGCACAGTGCATATTTTTCTAGTTTGCTTCACTTATTTTATATGTGTATACTATCCCTGGATTACAAAATAAAACATTACCTATAGTGAGTTGAAATGAATAAGAACGTAAGGCCAGCTGTGCATGGTAGCCCGTGTTTTTAATCTCAGCACTTGAGAGGCAGAGGCAGGCAAAGCTCTGAATTTGAGGTGGTCTAAAGATAGAGTCACAGGAGAGCCAGGGCCACACAGAGAAACGCTGTCTCGAAAAAAAAAAACCCAACCAACCAACCAACCAACCAACCAAAGAATGCAAGATCTCTGCTGGGCATGGGCTGTCCCTGCCTCTGCTACACTGTGACTGTGACTTCGTCCCTCATCTCTATCCTGCTGCTGCCTTCCTTGTGCTTACAATGCTTGTCATCCCTGGCATTCTCCTGCCTCAGGGCCTTTGCACTGCTGCATGAACATCCCTCCTTTCCCACCTCCTTTCCTTCTTGTCTCAAATGTGATTTCCTAGGGAGAGGCTTTCCAGAGGGCGCCTTAGAATAGCTGCGTTCCCAGCTTCGCTCGGCTCGGCCGCACTTTCTGTTTTGCGCGCACAGCTTGTGACTCTCCGGTATGTGTTTGTTTATCTGTTCACTTCCCTCCACTGGAATGCAAACTCCGAGCAGTCATCACCACTTGTGTTGGTTTTATTTGCTGTTGCCACAACATTTACACGCAGTTGGGACATACGCTGTCTCTGTCTTTGAAGACCATGATTGAGACTACCTCTTGTACAGCTCTGTAAATAAATGATAGAGTCCTGGCAGCCATGCCCAGCACTTGCTGAGGGGAAATGGCACCGCTGAGGGCTCATGAGGCCTCATGGAGCCCTGGAATCCTTCCCCCGGAGCCTGCTGCTCGCTGGACTCCCTTCCCAACTGGCTTTTCCACACTCCAGATGACTACCCCCAGGGAGCTCCCATTCCCTCTGGGGACTCTGATAACCTCCACAGGGCTGCTGGCTCACACCCTGCGGCTGTGGCCAGGCTGAAATGCTTTGTGGTCCCGTTGTGGCAAAAAATCCTCAGGGCAGCCACACAGTTAGTTGATGGCTTCCTACAGCAGAAGATGGAGCTTGCTGCATGGGGGGCTGCCTTGGTTGGGAAGTTAGCCTCACCAGGGCCTCTTTCTTTCTGTTGTAGACAGACATCCCACCTACTCGGTGGCATTTGAGTGCCTAGGGACCAGGAAGAGAGGGTGGACTCTCTGCGGATGTGGCTGTTCCAGGCCTTAGTCCCAGGCTCAGATCACTGGGAGAATTCATGAAGGCTGTGAATGACAACTCCATTCACTAGACAGGGGCACCAAGGACCACGAAAAATAAGAGCCCTGATATCACACAGCATGCTGAGGCCTCAGCCCAGAACCTCCACCCAGCAGCCTGGAGCCTTTGGGAGCCAGCGAAGGCCACCCAAACAGGCCTAGGCCAGGCCAGAGAACTGGAGCCTGGCATGTACTTGGTATAAGGCAAGGGGTGGGGGTGGTGCCTTTGAAGCCAAGGTTGGGCTTTGAGGAACACTGCAAGTTCACACTGGGTGTACATTTGTAGGTACAGAGAGACTTGGAGGTGAAGAGGAAAGGATGGCTTGTTTCCAAGGGGAACAGTTTGTTGTGGGAAACAACAACAGTATGGCTGACATGCCTTGGGAAATGGGAAAGAAGAGGCCTTTTTTGGACGGCCCTGGTGCAACCTGGGAAATTTATGTTTGGCTTTCCCTCTATCCTAGACACACAGTGTATAGGCAATCCTGTCCCTAGATGTATATACACACACACACACACACATATATATATATATGTGTGTGTGTGTGTGTGTGTGTACATATATATATGTGTGTATATATATATGTGTGTGTGTATATATATATGCACACGCACATATATATATATAATATGTGTGTGATATACAAACATAGATATAGATACAGATACAGATGATATAGGTATACAGATATAGATGATATAGATCAGATACAGATGGCAGAGATATAGATACAGATATAGATATAGGTGATATAGATACAGATATGATTTAGACTTCAGGTTTGGAGGTGTGTCTGTGTCTCTGATGTTAAAGTTTGGTTGATCTTCTTCCCAGCCCCATGCTCCCATAAGTAAGACTCAGACTCAAAATATATTTACAAATACCTTGGCCACATAGCTAGGCTCTTCTCTGACTAGATCATAACTTAAAATAGCCCATTTATTCTAATCTACATTTTGCCACATGACTGGCTACCTGTGCTCTGGGACCGTTTATCTGTCTTGTCACATCTTCCCAGAGGAATCTCCCATGCCTCATACTATCCTAAAGTCCTTTCTGCCTACCATGTCTCACCTCCTATTTCCTGCCTAAGCTAGTAGGCCATCAAATATATTACTGACAGGTGCCACATCCATACAGAGGCATGGTATTTTGTTTATAGTCTGAAGACCAAATGTTTTCTCTGGGAGACAAATGTTTGTGTCCACTTCACCCAGAACGTACATACATGCACACATATGTGATACACACACACACACACACACACACACACACACATACACACACACACACACACACACACACACACACACACACACATATAATGCTATTTTCGAATTCAAAAGCTTTCAGTTGAGCCCCCCGTGGGGATGCTGAGGAATGGGAAGCAGGCACAGGGCCTGGGAAAACAGGCCCTCACAGCTGCCTGGCCATTCTGCTAGCCAAGGAGAAAGAAGAGGGCTGCGGGGTCACAGTGGATGGCTAAATATAGGGACACTAGGAGGTGGAAGTAGTTCCTCCCAGCAGCAGGGGACCATCCAGTTCCTTCTCCTACGGGTGGGGCTAGGCTGCTGGGGACCAGGCTGAGATGGGTCTCCAAATGTCACATTGTCTTCGGCTAGACCAGATGCCTAGAGGGGCCTGGGTTTGGAGTCCTGGCTAGGTGAGCACGATCATTGTGTATGGTTCCCACCCTTTCTTTTGTTCAACCTCCATTTAGAGTTCAGGCTTCGGTGTGTGTCCTCTGAGGACCAAATGGCCTTTCTGGGAGACATGTGTATCAGTGCTGGATTACCTGTGGGTGAAAGAAATACAGCTTCACACAGAAAAACCATCAGTATCTTCCCCACTGGCCTCCAAGCCCCTGGGGGAAGGTGAGTTAGCTATTGGTTTGCTGCAATATCCCCAGAAGTCTTTGGGTCAGAGTCTGCCCTAGAGAATGTGTTTACTACAAGTTGAAATGCATCACTCAGAGAATCCAATCAGGCTTTGTGGAGTGAGATCCTGGGCTGGCTAAGCAAGTCCACTGGAGAATGATATGTGAGGCAGGCACAACACTATGAGGTGGTTCGGAGATCTTGAATCTAAATGACAAGAGATCCAGCCTGGGATCATGATCAAGGACCCCGTTGTCCTGCCTGAAAGCATCTAAGAGGGTGTGAGGGTAATCCATTTTTTTTTCCCCCATAGGGACAGGGTTTCATTGTGTTTACTCCTGGTTGGGCTGCAACTCACAATGTAGAGCAGGCCTCAGACTCAGAGAACTGCCTGCATCTACCTCCTAAGTGCTGGGATTAAAGGTGTGCATCACCACACCTGGCCACAACCCTTACAGGAAAAAGTTCTATAGCTTTTACTTGTATTTAACTTCTTTAAAAAAAAAAGATTTATTTATTATCATAAATAGGTACACTGTAGCTGTCTTCAGATGCACCAGAAGAGGACATCGGATCTCATTATGGGTGGTTGTGAGCCACCATGTGGTTGCTGGGATTTGAACTCAGGTCTTTTGGAAGAGCAGGCAGTGCTCTCGCCCGCTGAGCCACCTCACCAGCCCCTGTGGTTAAGCTCTAAGCTCTACTACTACTTAAGATATCCATGAACATTGGTACTCTCATCTTATCTGAGTGGTAGCTGGCCACATGTCCCCTCTCACAAGCATCATAACTTTGGTTGTTATGTGACACCTCCTCTTGATAAGCCTGACATAAGATGTCACTGAATGGTGGCCCACACCTTTAATCCCAGCACTCAGGAGACAGAGGTGGGTGGATCTCTGTGAGTTCCAGAACAGCCAGGGATACAGAGAAAAACCATGTCTCAAAAACCAAAACCAAAACCAGCCAAACCAACCAACCAACCAACCAAACAAACAAACAAACAAAAAAACCCAGAAATACAAAACAAAACAAAATAAAACAAAAAGAATCTCAACAGAAGCAGCTACAAAAACACATTTCACTGATGTCTCAATAGCGAAGAGCTATGAAGGTGAGGATCCCTTTTCCATTTGTGGGAAGACCAATGATGTGTTGCCCTGGCTCCTTCAGTGGTGACCCAGGCCACTACCTAGCAGACATTAAGACAAATACAAACTCAGCATCCTTTGGTAAGGGCGTGGGTGGCTACCTAAGAAGTCCACAGGACTTCAGGAGCTGGCGGTCAACCCCAGCTTTGCAGAGCCACACTCTGTCACAGAAGCACATGGACCTCCACAGGTCTGCTTTGAAGAGTTGTTTGTTGCTCAGTGTGCACGAGTGTTTGCCTGAATGTATGTCAGTGAGCACAGAGGCCAGAAGAGAGAGAGAGCACGGAATCCCCTGGCACTAGAATTATATAGATAGCTGTGAACTGCTTTGTGGGTGCTGGGAATTGAACTTAGATCTTCTGGAAAATCAACCCATGCTCTAAGCCACTGAGCCAACCCTGCAGCCCAGGAGAATTATTTTAAATATATATTGGGACAGAGTCTGTCTACACAGTCCTGGGTGGTCTCAAACTCATAAAGATTCTCCTGCCTTTGCCTCCCAGGTGCTGGGATTAAAAGTGTCTGCCACCACACCCTGCATGTTATTTTTATTGTTTTTAATTTTGTGTATGTATGTGTGTAGCCATGTGAATTTAGAAGAAGACATCAGATCCCCTGGAGCTGGAATTATGGTAGACAGCTATGAGCCATCCAACATGGCTGATAGGATCCCAGACTGGGAACAGTAGGTGCTCTTAACAGCTGAGCCAGTTCTGTTTCGAAATCAAAAAAGAGTTTTAGTGTGTCTTGAATGAATTTCTCAGAACTGTTTAAAATGCTATACCTTTTGATAAGTGTTCAGTAACAACTGTTTGCCATCAGCTATTTAACAACTTTGTAAAGCCTGTGCCTAGAGCTGAACATTGCCCATGACCACGTTTCTTAACACTATGGCTCTTGGGAACGTTTCTTTTTTCCAAGTGTAATAGCCTTAAACTGGGCATTAAGACCTGTGTGGTAGGGCACATTGTCATCCCAGCACACAACAACAGGAGGGTGGAAAGTTCAAGGCCAACCTGGGCGTCCCTTACTCAACAAAGAAGAAAAAGAGGGTGCATGTGGTAGGCTGGGCCCCTGGTTCTGCAGCAGATCTAAGGCAGGACTCTTGTTCCCCATCTTTAAAGGGCTGCCTGCAAGGGACAGAGGAAGGCCTGGTGAGGCAGATAGGAGCATATTTGGAGACAGAGGCTGAGCCCAGGATAGAGGGGAAGGTGGCCCAGGCAGAGGGACCAGCTTGGGCTGAACCATATGACCACAGAAGATAGCTGGGATTTAGGAAAGCAAAATCCCTGAAGGATCTAGAAGATCACTGGATGAAAACTGAACTCAGGAGGCTCAGGACCCGCTCTAGTCAGCTCAGGAGGACCTGAATGTAGTTACACTGTAACCCTTGGAAGAGAGAGAAAACCCCGAGGGAGGTTCCTAGGCAAGTCCTTGAACCAGAAACCCACTGCTTTCCCAGGCTGAAGTGAGGGGGCCTGATTGGGGAGATAGGAGTACATCTTCTGGACAGGCTATGGCCATACAATGTGGAGACTAGGGCCTCAGAAGTGGGGATTACCTACCTCAGGCAAACTAGATTATGGCAGCCGGATGGGAAGGATGTGGCCCTTCCTCCAGGGTTTTGAGACAATCCCACAAGGAGCCCTGGGTAAAGGACCCTTGGCTCTCTCACTGGTGTAAGCATGAGGGCCTCCCAAGGGGGCCTGCTTCAAGGGGAAGGTCGTTGGCTGGGCTGAGTACAGGATGTATTGGTGCAGTTTCTCACTGATGGCGTGGGAAGGGAGGGCCGTGGTCTCTTGGTGGGCTATTCAGAACAACTTCTGAAGCTCTGAACATGATTCTGAGGGCTTGGGGAGAAATGGGAGGTGCCCACACTGCTCTTGGCACTGCCCCAACTTGGTGGCCATGTCCTATCTGTGATAGGGATGCCCTAGACAAGGAGGAACAGGTGATTAGGGCATTTCACTTTAAACCTATGTTGTCCTTAGAGCCAAAGTTATTGACAGATCAGGGGAGAGAAGAAGGGAGAGAGGGACAGATGGAGGGAGGGATAGAGGGAGGGGTGGAAGGAGAGAGGGAGAAGAAGA